>SMJT01000025.1:0-32956 GCA_004349715.1 Crucihimalaya himalaica | reverse complement strand
TATAACCCTCCCCATGTGAAAACCAGATATAATAGTTCGGCATAAATCCTCTATTATATAGATGCCTCTTCACAATATCAATATCCAAATATTGAGTGTTCTTGCAAGTTTTACATGGACCGAATATGTTACCATCACCCTTCGCATATGGGTTGTTAGTGGCCTGGTGGATGAATGCTTGCAACCCGACACGATACTCTTTCGTCACTTCTCTTGTCTCCGGATCTTTTCGATTATACATCCAACTTCGTAATGCATATGCTTCATTCTGCGACACCATTCTTCTTTAGCTCTCACAAAACGATATCTCGATTTTTTTTTTCAAGTATTTTCTTGGTTTTTTTTTTGTAAGCTAGTTTTTTTTTGTTGTGAAATGAGAGATCTCACGTTACGGTATTTATAGTTTTTTTGTAAAATTTTGCGAGAGAATTGCTATGGAATTGCGTCTAATTTGCGACGTATTTGCGAGGAAACCTGCCCTCGCAATAATTAGGTACATTTAAAACGTGTTTCACATATTTTTCTACCCATTTTTACTAACCATGCAAATCCGTCGCAAATTTGCGAGGAAATTGCGACGGAAACAATTTACCCGTGCAAAGTCTTCGCAATCCCTCGCAAATTTACGATTTTAAGTTTTCGCCGCAACTTCATCGCAAAGAGGAGGCTATTTCGTCGCAAGTTACTCGCAATTAGCGAGGGATATGTTCCTCGCAAATATGCGAGAAATTTGCGACGGAAACCATTTTCCTTGCAATTTCATCGCAATGCCGCCGCGTTTTTGCGACGGAATATTTCCGTCGCAAATTTTCGTCGTAAATCGCCTGTTTTCTTGTAGTGATATGGTATGTAGATGAATTATACCACTTCCTATAGAGCTTTAATATTTGCACAACACTTGGTGAGGGGAACAACGGAAGATGGATATGAGCAGCTGTCGTCTTATCTCTATCGCATCGGGCTAGCCAATCCCGGAACTATCACTGATCTTGTGGTTGATGATCAAAACAGATTCAAATATCTGTTTATGGCTCTTGGAGCCTCTATTACCGGTTTTCAGTTTCTGAGAAGAGTTATGGTGGTGGATGGGTGTCATCTACTGGGGAAGTATGGTGGAGTTATGCTAGTGGCTTGCGGCCAGGACGAGAATTTCCAAATATTCCTGTTAGCTTTTGCTATTGTAGACTCTGAAAATGATGAATCATGGCAATGGTTTTTCACCAAATTGAGTGGATGTCTCTCCGATCAATTTCCTTTGGTCATAGTGTCCGACAGGCATGCCTCGATTAAGAATGCCATTGAAACTGTTATGCCATGGGCAACAAGAGTGATATGTTATTATCACCTACAGTATAACATAATCACGAAGTACATGGGAAAGCAACTTATGTACTTGGTGAGAGAGGCTGCGTATGCATATACGCATTATGATTTTAACAGATACATGGACGCTTTACGTGAGACGAAGCCCGATCTTGCAGCTTACTTGGAGAACGCAGATGTAAAAATATGGGCCCGCGTTCACTTTCCAGGAAAACGATACAACATTCAAACGAGCAACATTGTTGAATCGATAAACTCTGCACTTAAGCCAGCTCGAGGATTTCCCATACCCTTTCTTTTAGAATTCATACAAGAGAAGCTAGAAAGATGGTTTTTTAAAAGGCGAGAAGACGCTATCAGTCTCACAACCAAACATAGCAAGGGAGTTGAATATTTGCTAACTATTCGTCAGCATTATGCTGACCAGATGACTGTCAAACGCATAGAAGGTTGGCGATTTAACGTGACGGGAGGACATAGAGATTGTATCGTTGATTTCCAACATCGAACATGTGGATGTGGAGTGTATGATGTTGAGAAAATACCTTGCTCGCATGCTATTGCTGCTGCTCTTGAGCTTAAAATGGATGTTGCCGCCCTCGTATGCCCGTCATACACAAAGGAATATTTGTATTCCAAAACCGTCGATATCAAAGAGCCCGAGTTTGCCAAGGTTTTCTCTCCACTCATCCGGCGTGCTCCTGGAAGGCAGAAGAAGTCAAGGTGGCAAACGTGGCTTGAAATCGCCAAAAAGACTACGTCAAAACCGCGGAAGGCTCACAAGCAATATAGTTGTTCAAAATCAAGGCAATCTGGACATACTGTGTAAGTTAAAATATTTTTTCTGAGGGAGCTCTGTTTTTTACGGGATTTTGTTTGTGAGGGGACTCTGTTTTTAAGGGGACTATGTTTTCTTTTTTTTTGTTACGTAGAGTTTCAAGGTTGAAGGAAAGTAGAAGTCTACTCTTGAAGTCTCCCATAGAAGTCAGTTCAGGACGCATACGAAGTCTCCAGAAGAAGTCTGTATTTGAAGTCTCCAGAAGAAGTCTGTATTTGAAGTCTCCCGTAGAAATCTATAAATAGATGTTCAGTACGCAGATGAAGTCTCCTGTGGTAGTCTGTGGATGAAGTATTCCATTGATGTCTAAAATTAGGGTTTTGTACGAAGATGAAATCTACAACTTTTTTACTTATATAATTATGCTTTTTATACTTTTGTTGTCTAAAATTTTTTGTATTTTTGCGGTTCCAATTTATCGAGTATTGCGGTTTTAATTGTATGACCAGTTATTTTTGTATTTTTACGAAGATAAGTCTAAAACTATTTTACTTATAAAAGAGTATTTAAGGATAATTAACATAAATAAATTGAAGGTTCCGAACCATAATTAACATAATAAGGTTTAAAGATATAATTTACATAAACCCCCCCACCCCGCTCTGTTTCATAAAGATCTAAAGGATCAGGTGCTCTTTGATCCTCCGACAAAAGTTGCAGACATTTCTCGTGCCTTCTCATTGAAACGGACCCGATCTTTAATGTAGACTTCAACAACGGAATCCACAAAATTATCTCCTTCACCCAACTCTGGCTCAATCAACATCTTCACAAGAGCTTCAAATATTGTGGTTATGTTGTAGTCGGCTCTCCAGTGCTCAGGGAGGAGCATCTTCAAGTAGACACTCCCGCGATCCACATTAGGGTGGTAGATCGGGGTGCTGAAACGAACCTACATTAACCAAACCGTCACGATATTTAAGGAATTTCCAATTACATGAAAATGACATATTCTATTATTAATTATCCCTATGTGTTTTACTAACTATTAAACATGCATGCGTTCCCTAAGTTCTATTTCTGTAATTGGAATATGATCAAAACTTACGTGTGGGGGGTTTAATCGGGTATTCCGGCGGATAATGAACAATCACTTTGAAAATCCCTCCCTCATAAGGGGTGCCAATAGGGCCAAATAGCATACCCTCCCAATGGAACATGTCATTGGCCACAGGTCCTAAAAGAATTTGGTAAGAAATTAGAAGATTGCATGAAATTTAATTTTGGTTAAGTTGTATAGAGATTACCTGCCGTGAAGTGCGTGTTTTGGAGAAGAGTAATAAATGATAAGAAGCGACGTTTCACGAAGATCCATTTCGTTTTGCGTGCTTTTTATCGTAATTGAGAAGTCTAAATGAGAAGTCTCCTAAGGAAGTCTCTTACTAGGGTTTTGTACGAAGATGAAGTCTCCATTAGAAGTCTGCGTTTGAAGTCTCCAGTAGAAGTCTGCGTTTGAAGTCTCCNGCAACACACCCTTAGATAGCCAGTGTCCTCTTTGCCACTGCCAAGGGTTAATTAAGAAATGTCCATACATTGCTTTCACAATGTTGACAATTCTCTCATCCTCATCATCATCATCCCACCATGGGAACATCTCATCAAATGCTTTCTCGACAAAGCTGCAGACTCTGGTCTACAAACATAAAAATGAATAGAGGGAGATCAGATTATATAATAACAGACACACATGTGTGAAGGAGATCAGATAATATAATAACAGACATACCTGCTTGAGAATGCCATTTCTGAGGTTTTTCCTCCCTCTTGATCCTTTGTAAGCTATGAGAAGTGGCCTTGCTTCAATGGGGTCAATGGAGAAAGGATCTCCGACCTCTTTTGCAAAGTCCGATAGGGCAAAGTAAACCCAAGACTGCAACGCTTGGACAAATCCGCTGATGTGATAAGTTCTGGTGATATCAGCAGCCTTCACCGAGGAAATCAGAATCTTGAAAGTTACCCTTCCCCAAGGGTATGCAGCAAACTTGTCCAGATCCATCACCAACCTAGCAAGGTTCACATTGATGCCCTGATGGTGAGGGTGAGCATCAATGTAGCTGGCAAGGATGGCTAGATACCCCAACCTCACTCGATCTTCCGGATCCCATTGAGCACAGCGTGTACACGCTGATACCAAGGCTTGATAGCTTGGTCCAACAGCCACATTGACTCCAAGCTTTACCCAAAAATCCCTCAGCTCATCTGCGATCTCAACCTCCGGCTCCAGAATCATAAGGTTTTCAACATAATCGCAGTTGAGCCCAGTGATATGTTCAACCTCGTTTAAAGAGAATCTCACTGTGACTTCACAAACTAGGCTCCAAATCTCATGTTTCTTGAAGCATACAAGTTGGAAACTAAGCATATAGTGGACCAGCCTTGATGCCCATGCGATCTGTTGCTCGTGGTATATTAGGAAGACACCCAGAGGGGAAGTCAAAAGCCTCTCCCATTCACCACGAGTTAGTGCACCCTTGACAGCTATAAGAAGCTTAGGTGTTCCGCTGTAGTAGCCTATACTTTTCTCAGCCGGCGGCTCAGCGTCTTTGGTGAAATGCCTGTGTGGAAACTCTGGCATATGGTGAATAGCCTCCTTCGATTTGTGTTCAGCTATTTCGCGCGAAAGAGCCATATTACAAACCTATGTCACCGAAGAAAAAATGAGAAGTTAGATGACTGTGAAGTGTACGGACTTCGCCGGTGAAGTCTTCATATAGACTTCCCTTATGAAGTCTCCAACAATCTAGTAAAAAGGGACATACAAAGAGACTAAACTGAAATTCAATTTGATTAGTTGTACGAAGATGAAGATGTGAATGAAGTCTGCGATTTCCAAAACTGCGAATAAAATAAAAGATGGGTTTAGATACAGAAAAAGAAGAAACAGTTCAGAGAAAGAGTAGAGAGAGTGTCGTCGCATGGTGATTTTCCGGCGAGAAAGAGTGTTGTCTTAGAGAGAGTTTGGGGTTCTCCCGCAGGGAGGAAGAAAATCGATAACTTACGGCTAAAGAGGAGTAAGAGAGTCGGCGGCGTTTAGAGATTTCCGGTGATTTTTGGTGTTTCGGAGAAGGAAAAGAGCGATGGAGATTTCTTAATATTTTTACCAGATTAACTATTTTTTTTAGTAGATGTAAATTTTTTTAACCTAAACGTTTTTTCAGTCTCCGAAATTTCTATCTTGACAGACTGTATATTGTTTAAATTTTTTGAAATTATCAAATATCGGTTACTTATAGACGAAGTCTATTGCAGAATTCGCCCAAGAAGTCTCTCGTAGAAGTCTATGTGTGTGAAGTCTGGTCATGAACTCTATAGTCTGTCATTTTCAGACTTCATTTGGAGACTTCGCTTACAGACTTCGTATATTTACAGCTGTAAATTGTTTAGTAAATTTTTGTTTTTTTTTTCCCCCCCAAAATTTTTTTTTCCCCAAAATTAGATAAATCGGTGACTTACAGAGGAAAGTCGGTTGCAGACTTCGCCAAACAAGTCTCTCATAGAAGTCTGCGTGTGAAGTCTGGTCATGAAGTCTATAGTTTGTCATTTTCAGACTTCATTTGGAGACTTCGCTTCCAGACTTCGTACATTTACAGCTGTAACTTGTTTAGTAATTTTTTTTTTCCCCAAAATTAGATAAATCGGTGACTTACATAAGAAGTCGGTTGCAGACTTCGCCAAAGAAGTCTCTCGTTGAAGTCTGTGTGTTAAGTCTTCTCATTAAGTCTATACAGGCATTACTAAAGAAGTCTGTAACCCTTAAAACAAAACATTAAAGAACCAGAAACGCTACAATTTTTTTTTCTTAAAGTCATGTCCTTGAAATAAGATACGTCCGTCTCTTCAGTTTCCCATCTATTAATCTTTTCAGTTTCCCATATATTAATCATTCCACCTCCATAGAAGAATTCACTTCTTCACTGCTTTTATCTCAGCAACACAAAACTCACAACAAGAAAAACAAAAACCCGATGGATGCTTACAACCTTCTAGCCAAAGCAAATGAAAGAGACAATGGAAGCAAAACAGATTAGTGTTTTAAAGTCAAGATTCTCCGCGCCTACTCTTACTCCGTTCTCAATGAAGGTCCCTACTGGTCCTACGTATTAGTAGATAAAGCGGTAAGAGATAAACACTTACATGCAGACATGCAGTCACATGGATCTGACAATACAATACTTTGGTGACGCTTCTTTTTATGCAGGGAACTAAGATGGAGTTGATGATTACTCCAGTACATGTGCCAGTGTTTTCTGGATTGGAGAAGTATGAAGGGCACTAGATTAAAATACAGAATATAGCAGTACAACGAGGATTCGCAGCGTTCCATGCAACAAACTCTCGCTTCACACTTACAATCCAGTCTACAAAGACTGGAATCATAAAAATCGATCCTTTGAACGACGAGCACTACTTGGATTTTTTAAGTTTGACCCAAATACGTGACATCAAAATCAATACGAAGGTTGCTATAGGTATGCATGCCAATTTCTTAACCCATAATTTATATGCATGTAACTTTATTTAACTAAAGGAGAACACTTATGATGTAGATACTATGGGCATGCTCTGCAACACATGCCCCCTTCAAGAGAGTCCACATGGCTTTTTATTTTCAAAGAGTGTGTTTCACATCAAAGATCTCATGTAAGTTTAAACCTAATTAATAATAATACCATGACGAAACTCACCGTATTGTAATTTACAACCACCTTTTATTAATCATAATAGGGACAAAATATGTTAAAGTGTGTGGCAACCGGTGAACACACTTATAACTTCTGGAATGGCTTTAGGAACAGGAGGGGTGGAGCGGTGATCGTGGTGCTTAGATTATGGAGGATAAATCCGTTCGCGCGTAAGTGTGTTATTCCTACAGTTTAACATATTGTAATTGATCTCGACAATATATACCAATCTAATTCCCATATATGGTGTTGATGACACTTGGCTAGAAACTGAAGATGGCTTATCGGACATTTTGTTCGACTCAGCGATGGAAGAGGTTGAAGATTTGAGAGACGACTTCTTGATATTTGATATGATAGCAAGATACAGGGCAATTGTCCCTAGATAGGGGATTTATCTATCTAAATCTCTGTTTGAAAACATAAGTTTATTTATAATATATTAAACTTTTTTTTGGATTTATTTGAATTTACATGCGAAGTCAACCGTGAGACTTCACCCGAAACTCGAGAAGTCTGTAATCCCTAAACTCTAAAATTCGAATGTTTAATTCACTCTTTGTTAACAAATACCAATATTTGACATCAAAATAGTATAATATATTCAAAATCTAACAACTATACGAATGATCGCCATTTTATATCAAAAACATATCAATCTAAGTCTAACCCTAAAGATATATGCATGGATTCTTACCCATTGGCAACCTCTAACCTATATGCCTCACATGGTTTACATCAAATGGCTTAGTTTTATGATTTTTTTTTTAAACCTATTCGATCTTATTTAAAATAATTTATCTTTCAAAAATTTTGATCGAAATAATTTTTTATCATTTTTTATTAAAATTCCACATTTAATTACGGTTCCAGACTTCATGGTCGAATTCTGAACCGTAATTAAACTGTAGATTTAAATTAGGAAAATAATAAAAAATAATCTCAATGCAATTTCTTCTAAAGAAAATAAGATTATCCCAAATATGAACTTTATAAATTAAAATTTCAGAAACTTTCATAAAATTAAGGTTGATTATGTTCTATGCAACCCTTAACAGTCGCTTCAGACTTCTACAAAGAAGTCTACGATAACAAAGTCTCTTGGTGAAGTCTGTGATGGAAGTCTACAAAGAAGTATGTGCTGGAAGTCTACAAAGAAGTATGTGCTGGAAGTCTACTGAAGAAGTCTCTAATTGGGTGTTCTGTATGACCAGTTCTATTTGTATTTTTGCGATTTTCGAACTTTGTATTTGATTTACAAAATCAAGGTTCCGAAAGATAATTAACATAATAAGAGAAATTAAAGATAATTAACATAATAAGAAATCAAAGGTTCCAAAAGATAATAAGAGAAATTAAAGATAATTAACATAAAACTAAAGAAATAAAGTTCCAATCCATTTTAAAAGAAATTAAAAATGAATATTGTCTTTTGTTGTCTAAGATGAAGATGAAGAGCCCGATGAAGCTGAAGAAAAAGATAAAGACGAAACTCACACTTACTAACCCAGACCCTGAGATGTCAATGCAAAATTTTGTCGACCTGGTGAAGAAGAAGTACAATGCACGAAAAGATTGTGTTTTGTTGGGATCTTCATCGAGATCTTCATCTTCCTCTGGATCTTCATCTTCATCTTCATCTTCATTTTCATCTTCATCTTCATCTTCATCTTCATCTTCATCTTCATCGTCATCTAGAATCAATGCTCTCTTCACCGACCGCCTGCTACTCATCTGATATGCGTAGACAGAAACAGAATAACTTTGAAAATATGAATAGACGGTTGCGATTCTCATATCTGTGAATCAATTAAAAGATGGGATTAGAGTTTGGGGTTTTCCTGCAGAGAGGAAGATATCGATAACTTACGGCGAAAGAAGAGAAAAAGTGTCGGCGTTTAGAGATTTCCGGCGACGTTTGGTGATTCGAAGGAGAAAAAGAGCGATGGAGATTTTATAATTTTTTTACCCAGATTAACTATTGCAATTTCAGTTTTATCTTGTTTAGTAAATGTAAATTTTCCCCCAAAATTTTTCGCGAAACATTTCAAAATTTTGGATTCATTTGAATTTCATCAGACTTCTACAAAGAAGTCTACGATAACAAAATCTTACAGACTTCACATGCGAAGTCTACCGTGAGACTTCACCCGAAACTTGAGAAGTCTGTAACGCCTAAACTCTAAAATTCGAACATTTATTTTACTCTTTGTTAACAAATACTAACATTTGACATCAAAATAGTATAATTTATTCAACAACTAACAACTATACTAATGATCTCTATTTGATATCAACAACATATCGATCTAAGTCTAACCCCTAAAGATATATGCATGGAATCTTACCCATTGGCAACCTCTAACCTATATGCCTCACATGGCTTACATCAAATGGCTTAGTTTTATGAATTTTTTTTTAAACCTATTCGATATGATTTAAAATAATTTATCTTTCAAAAATTTTGATAGAAATATTTTTTTCATTTTTTTATTAATCATTTAATTACAGTTCAGACTTCATGATCGAAGTCTGCGACTGTTTATGGTATTTTAGAACATAATCAACCTTACATGCTTAAAATTTATGAAAGTTTCAGAAATTTTAATTTATGAAATTCATATTTTAGATATTCTTATTTTCTTTAGAAGAAATTGCATTGAAAATATTTTTATTATTTTCCTAATTTAAATCTAAGGTTTAATTACGGTTCAGACTTCATGGATGTCATGAATGAAGTCTACTGTGAAACTTCGTTCAAGAAGTCTACTGTAATTGCGGTTTCTGTTTTTTTGTTTGCAAATAAGGAGGTTAATGTAATTTCCATACCCCAAAGGTCTAGTTTTGCATTTGTTTCAATTTGGGGTCTAGTTTTACATTCAAACTTAATTTTTGGTCTAGTTTTAATAATTCCCCAAAATTTAATTTATTAACTTATTAAAATTATATTAATTTTTATTGATCGATTTTAAATTTATAGAGGTTTGAGTTTTAGTGTGTTAGGATTGAGCACGTTAGTTAGTATGTTTTATAAGAGTTTGACGGCTTGTTCTTTTAGTTTACAACTTTGCATATACTCTAAGGTACTGACTTATTGGTAAGGCTTAGCTATGTATAGGTGATGTTGATGGTGGGTACCAACAAATAATACAACAACATTAAGGGTAGTGCGATTAGCCTAAGATCGTCGAAACGATGTTTTATATATTGATTGGATCGAAACAAGATGGGTCAAGCGTGGGATCGACTTAAAGAGAATTCGAGATGAGGCGAATGGAGTTCGGCTTACAGCTATCTCGACCGCTCTTTTCTAAGTGTAAGGCGAGGGGTTCTTCGCCAAAAAAAAGTCTGCCCTTTACACTGTTCATTGGTCCCCTTTTATAGGGAGGTAAAAGGGTAGTTCTGTTCTTTAGGTCAACGCAAGGGTTAAACGTCGGTTCTACCCTTTCTTCTTCTTTCGGCTGGATTCCGATGGGCCTTCTTCTTGAGTTGGGCCTGTTAGGAGGGACAGGGCGAAGCCCAGACCCAACAACGGCCCCCCTTCTTTTGGGCCTAAAGGGACTTTGTTGTTTGTGTTTGCGTCGCCGCTACCTAAGTTTCATTGAGTTTGCCCTAGAGAGGCAGGAACAGTTATGTTTTGGCGCAATCTTTTCAGGAGGACGTGGCTTTCGTCGTTTCAAATTCCAACCCTTCCTCTATAAATTCTCGCTTCTGGCATCTCACTTTCACTTTTCTCCCTCATCTTGGAAGGTAATCTCTCTCTCGTCTTGTGATTTTATTCTGTAGGTCGGTTTTTTTTATTCCGTCGCACTATCTTCTTGTAGGATATTTCCTTGCTCTCTTTCTCTTCTCTGCTTTTGCTATATGCGATGTCTTATGACTTTGACTCATTCACTGAGTCGCTTAACGATCATGTCAGGGGTCGTACTCCTAGTGGGTCGGATAGTCCTATACTGATAGGCGCTCTCCGGATGTTACTTCAAGGTCGACCTATGTCTCGTCGCCCTTGGTTGTGGGCTCTGATTCTCCTTCCGAAGAATTACTGAGGAGGGAGGTATTATCTCGCGGAGATGGTGCGGGTCCGAGTTCGTCTCATCCCTCGTTCATTGTCCCTCATCTCAACGACAGGGATTCGGGAGGATTTTCGGATAGCTCAGGAGGTTCTTCTTCTTCTTCTGAGGGTGCGGCGGTTCTCCCTGATGTCCCTCTTAAACAATAAGTTGGTCGAGAGGATTTTGTTGGATATATTGGTCCATCGAGGTCGGACCGTATGGCACTGGAGGAGTCTCGAGGACGCATATGCTTGTACGAGTCGTACTTCTCCGATGGTGGGCTTAGGTTTCTGATTCTGAGTTTTTTTGCTTAGATATTGCTCTAAACGACGGATGGCGTTGTCCCAGCTTGCTCCCTCTTCGATCCGGAATGCTACGGGTCTTATCCTTCTGTCCAGGAGGTGTAAGGTTCAGATGGACTATTATTTCTTTGAGGAGCTGACAACTATTACGAAGGTGAAGAATAAATATTATCTTCGCTATGTGAGCGATTTACCCAAGCATACGATCGTCACGGAGAATGAGAAGTTTCCTTCGGGGGAGAAATATTATTTCTTTGCCAAAATTAATGAGGCGCCCGTTGAGGATCCTTCCTCTCTTTTCTTTTCTTGTTGGAATCGATTTTCTGGTAGAATTAGCTTTTACTCTTGCTTGCTGGTTGGGTTGCGCCCGTTGTTTTAACCGTTGGTCGGCATTGTTTTTTTTGTAGACTGTGTTCTGAAGATTAGAGCGCATCCGACCGGCTTTTACGACGACGTTGATAAGTTGAAGAAAGAAGCGGCGACTGTTTGGCCAAAAGAGAGTAGGGCGATGACCAAAGCTAGGACGACGCGTCGCAAAGAAGGTTGGTCGCGCGACCGTGTTTTTTTTTTTTTTACCGTCGAGCTTGCTCGTATCAGCTTCTAGATTGCATGCCAAGATGAAGAGGGGTGCTGCTGAATATCCCAATATTTTGGACTACTTGCGTCGATCTGGTTCCAAGGAGAAGTCCGCTCGTCCCACAACTAACGGGAAGTCTCTCAAAGATTTGCATCCACTCGAAGGTTGGTTGGATGAGCAAAAAGGTGGGTGGGATCGTTGAGGCAGGGTCTTCCAAGGCGGGGAAGAAGAAAGAGAAAGAGAAAGAGAAGGAGAAAAATAAGGTTGGTTGCTCTGTTGAGGCCTTAAGGGCGGCCACGAATGATCGTGGTGCCGATCCTACTCCTTCTTAGAAGAATCAATCTGCACCAAACGTTCGTCGCTCTGGCGAGCCTGATTCCTCCAAAAGAGGGCGCGTCGACTCATCTACTGGGGTCGCCCATTCGTTTCGCTGGCGATATGATAGGAGAGATTAGTCGCTGCTGCAAGACAAGTTTACGTGTGCCGACTTGTTTTGCTGCGTTCATGATTCCCCCGACTCGTCTTGTATTGGCTGACGGTTTTGCGAATATGTCGCAGAGTTTTTTCTCGGTAAGGACCAAGTACTTCCTGCTTTGTTCTAAGTTGTCATTTTGGTTTCTTGCTTTTTTTCTTATTCTCCTCGCTCTGTTTCTGTAAATTGCGTAGGTTATCAGTTCCGCTAACCAACTAGTGCAGTCCAACGATCAACAGTTGAAGATTGCTAAGAAGGAGGAGCCTGCGGTCGATGTGAAGAAGGTTCAGGATGCATTGAAAAAAGAGCGGGATCGCGCTACAACTCTTGCTAAGGAATTAGCCGCGTATAAGGCCGATTTTGAAGAGAAAGAGGGGGAGTACGTCCTACGTTAGTCGGCGTTAGAGTCGCAGCTGGAAGAGATGTCCGCTTGTCTTAAGGAGTTGGAGAAGGTGTACGTTTCTGCAATGGCCCGTTTGAGGGCGGCCCAGGATGAGAAGGAGGCTTCTACTTGTCGCAAGACGACAAAAGAGCTATCAAGACGATTTCAGATTCGCTTGGACAAGGTACGCAGGTATCCCGACCAATCCGATGCTCTCTTTCATCTTGACCTTCAGCTGAAGCAGATATCCGGGACGTTGAGGTTATTGAAGGCCCTCAGGTTAATGACGATGTATCGGTCCCTTTACATGTTTTTGAGGACCTGGAGGCCAAGGTGGCCGAGGTGGAGAGTACGATCGCACATATGCCAGATCTCGTTTTAAACGATGATTACTTGGATGCATCTACGATCTTTGGACGTCCGCAGGTACGTTCGACGGAAATTCAGCCGCTTGTCGATGCTTCTGCTAGGGCGAGGGACGATGCTCCTCCTGAAGCGCCCGTGCGCGATGCGAGGGAGGATCAGCTGGTCGACCCTTCTGCCTTGACCACTGAGGAGTGTGAACAGCCTTTTGCCACTGAGGGCGACATTTCTAGGGAAGAGGCTCCTGGGGATGGTGAGGCAAACATTCTTGAGGGTGAAACGAACTTTCCTAAGGTTGAGGCGGACGTTCCCAAAAATCTCGCAGCTGGGGCTGGTGTTGAGGAGGAGGATGCTTGAAGAATTTGCTTTTATAATTCGTCCTTTTATTGTTGTGATGTCTTTTTCTTCCTCTTCTTTTTGTTTAAGATTGTCATTGCCCATGGGGCGCCAATTGTTGATGGTGGGTACCAACAAATAATAACAACAACAATAAGGGTACTGCGATTAGCCCAAGATCGTCGGAACGATGTTTTATATATTGATCGGATCGAAACAAGATAGGTCAAGCGTTATGCTCTTTTACAAATGGGATTGACTTAAAGAGAATTCGAGATGAGGCGAACGGGGTTCGGCTTAAACCTATCTCGACCGCTCTTTTCTAAGTGTAAGGCGAGGGGTTCTTCTCCCAAAAAGAGTATGCCCTTTACTCTGTTCACTGGTCCCCTTTTATAGGGAGGTAAAGGGGTAGTTCTGTCATTTAGGTCGACGCAAGAGTTAAACGTTGGTTCTACCATTTCTTTGGATTCCGATGAGCCGTCTTTTTGAGTTGGGCCTGTTAGGAGGGGAAGGGCGAAGCCCATACTAACAGGTGAGCAAATAAATCATATACGAAGAAAGGAATTAAGTAATACAGCATGAACGCAATTTTAATGCGATTAAAGCTAACTACTGTGGCGAACCATTTTAAAACTAGCTAATTAAGTGATCACTTATTAAAAGGAGAATCGTATAAATTATTAAGAAAATATTTGTATAAATATAATTGCGCTTAACATTACTAATGTACCATGATAACTAGTAACATTAACCAATTAAAGTTTACGGAAACTAAGAAGGAACATATCTTATTATATAAAGTAGAGTTTTCAAAGTTAGTAACTCATAAGATCGTGACACGTGTCATATTCATCGATTCAAGATTTCGACACGTGCCAAAATTGAGAAAAAAAATCAAAACTTATTTTAAGGAAACGGTACAAAAAGATAACGAACTACCATTATTCGGCAAATAAAAAATTTATAAAGAAAATATACAAATTGTTATTTTTAAAAAAATGTAAACTTCCATAATTAAGAAAATTTTATTTTAAAGAAAAAAAATTGTAAATATTGAATTCTATAGAAAATATACAAATTAATATTTCTTAAAAAAGGTAAACTTCCATAATTAAGAAAAACTATAATTTTAAAAGAAAAAAATTGTAAATGTTGAACTCTATAGAAACAAAAAGAAAATTTCTAATTCTAAAGGAAACAAAATTGTAAATATTGAACTCTATATAAACAAATAAGTAGTCTCATATTTTCTCAACAAACAAAAATGTTTTCTTCAAAAACACTATCATATCTTCAATTTTATTTTATTGGTAATTTTTTTATGGGCGAATTACTAAACTGAAGTTTGAATTTGAATGCAAAACTAGACCCCAAATTGAAACAAATACAAAACTAGACATTTGAGGTATGGAAATTACATTAACCCCCTTATTTGCAAACAAAAAAACAGAAACCGCAATTACAGTTCTAACCTCCGCGCGAAGTAGACTTCTTGAACGAAGTCTCACAGTAGACTTCGTTCATAACATTCATGAAGTCTGAACCGTAATTAAACTTTAGATTTAAATTAGGAAAATAATAAAAAATATTTTCAATGCAATTTCTTCTAAAGAAAATAAGATTATCTAAATATGAACTTTATAAATTAAAAATTCTGAAACTTTCATAAATTTAAAGCATGTAAGGTTGATTATGTTCTAAAATATCATAAACAGTCGCAGACTTCGACCATGAAGTTTGAACCGTAGTTAAATGTGAAATTTTAATAAAAAAATGAAAAAAAAATATTTCGATCAAAATTTTTGAAAGATAAATTATTTTAAGTCAAATCGAATAGGTTTAAAAATAAAAATACATAAAACTAAGCCATTTGATGTAAACCATGTGAGGCATATAGGTTAGAGGTTACCAATGGGTAAGAATCCATGCATATATCTTTAGGGTTAGACTTAGATTGATATGTTTTTGATATAAAATGGCGATCCTTCGTATAGTTGTTAGATTTTGAATATATTATACTACTTTGATGTCATATGTTAGTATTTGTTAACAAAGAGTGAAATAAACATTCGAATTTTAGAGTTTAGGGCTTACAGACTTCTCGAGTTTCGGATGAAGTCTCACGGTAGACTTCGCATGTGAAGTCTGTAAGATTTTGTTATCGTAGACTTCTTTGTAGAAGTCTGATGAAATTCAAATGAATCCAAAATTTTGAAATGTTTCGCGAAAAATTTTGGGGGAAAATTTTCATTTACTAAACAAGATAAAACTGAAATTGCAATAGTTAATCTGGGTAAAAAAATTAAAAAATCTCCATCGCTCTTTTTCTCCTCCGAATCACCAAACGTCGCCGGAAATCTCTAAACACCGACACTCTTTCTCCTCTTTCGCCGTGAGTTATCGATATTTTTCCTCTCTGCGGGAAAACCCCAAATTCTAATCCCATCTTTTATTTGATTCACAAATCTGGAAATCGCAACCGTCTATTCATATCTTCAAAGCTATTCTGTTACTATCTTCGCATATCAGATGAGTAGCAGGCGGTCGGTAAAGAGAGCATTGATTTTAGATGACGATGACGATGAAGATGAAGATGAAGATGAAGATGAAGATGAAGATGAAGATGAAGATGAAGATGAAGATGAAGATGAAGATGAAGATGAAGATGAAGATGAAGATGAAGATGAAAATGAAGATCCAGATGAAGATGAAGATCCTGATGAAGACGAAGAAGAAGAATCAGATGAAACTCACACTTACTAATCCAGACCCTGAGATGCCAATGCAAAATTTTGTCAACCTGGTGAAGAAGGAGTACGATAATGCATTATCGTACTCCTTCTTCACCAGGTTGACAACATTTTTCATTGACATCTCAGGGTCTGGGTTAGTAAATGTGAATTTCATCTTCATCTTCTTCTTCATCTTCATCGGGCTCTTCATCTTCATCTTAGACAACAGAACACAATATTTATTTTTAATTTCTTTTGAAATGGATTGGAACTTTATTTCTTTAGTTTTATGTTAGTTATATTTAATTTCTCTTATTATGTTAATTATCTTTCGGAACCTTTGATTTTTTATTATGTTAATTATCTTTAATTTCTCTTATTATGTTAATTATTATTGGAACCTTGACTTGTAAATCAAATACAAAGTTCGAAAACCGCAAAAATACAAAAAGAACTGGTCATACAGAACAGTTAGAACACCTAGAGACTTCTAAAAGTAGACTTCACGAGTAGACTTTACCAAGAGACTTTGTATTCATACAGAACACCCAGTTAGAGACTTCTCCAATAGACTTCCAGCACATACTTCCTCTATAGGAAGTGGTATAATCATTTGCATAAAACATAATCAACCTTAATTTTATGAAAGTTTCTGAAATTTTAATTTATATAGTTCATATTAGGGATAATCTTATTTTCTTTAGAAGAAATTGCATTGAGATTATTTTTTATTATTTTCCTAATTTAAATCTACGGTTTAATTACGGTTCAGACTTCGACCATGAAGTCTGGAACCGTAATTAAATGTGGAATTTTAATTAAAAATGATAAAAAATTATTTCAATCAAAATTTTTGAAAGATAATTATTTTAAAATCAGATCGATAGGTTAAAAAAAAAATCATAAACCTAAGCCATTTGAATGTAAACCATGTGAGGCATATAGGTTAGAGGTTGCAATGGGTAAGAATTCATGCATATATCTTTAGGGTTAGATTTAGATTGATATGTTTTTGATATAAAATGGCAATCCTTTGTATGGTTGTAGATTTTGAAATATATTATACTATTGATGTCAAATATTAGTATCCTTAACAAAGAGTGAATTAAACATTCAAATATTAGAGTTTAGGGGCTTACAGACTTCTCGAGTTTCGGGTGAAGTCTCACGGTAGACTTCGCATGTGAGTCTGTAGATTTTGTAGTCTGTAAGATTTTGTTATCGTATGAATTCAAAAAAAATCCAAAACAAAGTTTATAGATTATATAAACTTATGTTTTTAACAGAGATTTAGAATAGATTCCCTATCTACGGGACAATGCCTTGTATCTTGCTATCATATCAAACTCAAGAAGTCGTCTCTCAAATTTCAACTCTTCCATCGCTGATCGAACAAAATGTCCGATAAGCCTTCTTCAGTTTGCAGCCAAGTGTCATCATCACCACATGTGGGAATTAGATTGGTATTGTCGAGATCAATTACGATATGTTAACTGTAGTATAACACATTACGCGCGAACGGATTTTATCCTCAATAATTTAAGCACCACGATCACCACTTCACCCTCCTGTTCTAAAGCCATTCCAGAAGTTATAAGTGTGTTCACCGGTTGCCACACATTTAACATATTGTCCCTATTATGATTAATAAAAGGTGGTTGTAAATTACAATACGGTGAGTTTCGTCATGGTATTATTATTGTTTGGTTTAAACTTACATGGCATCTTTGATGTGAAATACACTCTTTGAAAATGTACGGCCAAGTGGACTCTCTTGAAGGGGGCATGTGTTGTAGAGCATACCCATAGTATCTACATTATAAGTGTTCTCCTTTAGTTAAATAAAGTTACATGCATATAAATTATGGGTTAAGAAATTTGCATGCATACCTATAGCAACGTTCGTTTTGGTTTTGATGTCACGTATTTGGGTCAAACTTAAAAAAATCCAAGTAGTGCTCGTCGTTCAAAGGATCGATTTTTATGATTCCAGTATTTGTATACTGGGTAGATTGGATTGTAAGTTTGAAATGAGAGTTTGTTGCACGGAACGCTGCACGGATGTACTGCTACATTCTGTATTTCAATCAAGTGCCCTTCATACTTCTCCAATCCAGAAAACGCTAGCACATGTTCTGGAGTAATCATCAACTCCATCTTAGTTTCCTGCATAAAAAGAAGCATCACCAAAGTATTGTATTGTCAGATCCATGTGACTGCATGTCTGCATGTAAGTGAATATCTCTTACCGCTTCATCTACTAATACGTAGGACCAGTAGGGACCTTCAATGAGGACGGAGTAAGAGTAGGCGCGGAGAATCTTGACTTTAAAACACTAATCTGTTTTGTTTCCCTTGTCTCTTTCATTTGCTTCGGCTAGAAGGTTGTAAGCATCCATCGGGTTTTTGTTTTTCTTGTTGTGAGTTTTGTGTTTCTGAGATAAAAGCAGTGAAGAAGAAATGAATACGTCTATGGAGGTGGAATGATTAATAAATGGGAAACTGAAAAGATTAATAGATGGGAAACTGAAGAGACGGATGTATCTTATCTCAAGGACGTGACTTTAAAAAAAAAAAATTGCAGCGTTTCTGGTTCTTTAATGTTTTGTTTTAAGGTACAGACTTCTTCAGCAATGTTTGTATAGACTTCATGAGAAGACTTCAAACGCAGACTTCAAACGCAGACTTCAACGATTTATCTAATTTTGGGAGGAAAAAAATTTGGGGGGAGGGGGGGAAACAAAAATTTAGTAAACAATTTACAGCTGTAAATGTACGTAGTCTGTAAGCGAAGTCTCCAAATGAAGTCTGAAAATGACAGACTATAGACTTCATGACCAGAATTCATACGCAGACTTCTATGAGAGACTTGTTTGGTGAAGTCTGTTACCGACTTCCTCTGTAAGTCACCGATTTATCTAATTTTGGGGAGAAACAAATTTTGGGGAAAAAATTTACAGCTGTAAATATACATTTACCAGTTTGGCATAAACAATTTACAGCTGTAAATATACGAAGTCTGTAAGCGAAGTCTCCAAATGAAGATAGAAAATGACAGACTATAGACTTCACGACCAGACTTCACACGCAGACTTCTACGAGAGACTTCTTTGGCGAAGTCCGCAATAGACTTCGTCTGTAAGTAACCGATATTATCTAATTTCAAAAAATTTAAAAAATATACAGTCTGTCATAATAGAAATTTCGGAGACTGGAAAGACGTTTAGGTTAAAAAAAATTTACATCTACTAAAAAAATAGTTAATCTGGTAAAAAAATTAAGAAATCTCCATCGATCATTTCCTTCTCTGAAACACCTAAAGTCACCGAAAATCTCTAAACGCCGTCGAATCTCTTACTCGTCTTTCTCCTCTTTTGCGCAAGTTATGCGTTTTCTTCTGCTTGCGAAAACCAAAACTCTCTCTATGACGAAACTCTTTACTCTCGCCGAAAATCACCATGCGACGACACTCTCTCACGACGACACATATCTCTCTCTCTTTCTTTGAACTGTTTCTTTCTTTTTCGTATCTAAAACCAATCTTTTAATTTTATATTCGTCGCAGTTCTGAAAATCGAGACTTCATTCACAATCTTCATCTCTCTTTCGAAACAGCTAATCATATTAAAATTTTAGTTTAGTCTCTTTCGTCTGTCCCTTTTACTTAGGATTGTTGGAGTCTTCAATAAAGGTGAAGTCTATTATGAGATTCACGACGAAGTCCGTACACTTTCAAGTTATTATCTCTCCCATTTTTTCTTCCTGTGACAACCGGTTTTGTATATTGCTCTTTCCGCGCGTATAGCTTGAATACAAAGTTAAGGAGGCTATTCACAATGCAGAGTTTTCCACACAGGCCATTTCACAAAAGACTCTGAGCCGTGCCTGAGAAAGTAAGTGGCTATAACATGCGAACACCTAAGCTTCTTACAGCTGTCAGGGGTGCACTAGTCATGCATGAATGGGAGAGCATTTGGACTTCCCCTCTGATGTCTTCCTAATTACACTAGCAACAGATCGCATGGGCATCCAAAGCTGGTCCATATATGCTCAGTTTTCCAACTTGTAATGCTCATTTAAAAGCATGAGATTTGGAGCCTAAGTTGGTGAAGTACCAAGTGAGATTCTCTTTTAAAACAGTTTGAACACATCAACTTGCCGCTCAACTGTGAATGTATGCTTGAAAACCTTATGACTCCGGAGCCTGAAGCTTGAGATACGATGAGCTGACGGTTTTTTTGAGGTTAAAGACTTGGAGTTGATGTTTGCTGTTGGACCAAGCTATGAAGACTGGCTATCGAGCGTGCTACACGCTTCTGCTCAATTGGATCCCGAAAGATCGAGTGAGTTGGGGTTTCTAGCCATTCCCTGCCGCTGCATTAATGCTCACCTCACCAGTCAGAGCATCATGTGAACCTTTCGGGTTTGGTGATGTGGCAAATCTGGACAAGTTTGTATGGCATACCCTTGGGGAAGAGTACTTTCAATATTCTGATTTCATCGGGAACGGCTACTCGATACATCACGCAGGACTTATCACATCTGCGGATTTGATCCAAATGCGTTGCCAGTCCTTGGGTTACTTTGCCCTACCACACTTGCAAAGGAGGTCGGAGATCCTATCCCATTTACCTATTGACCCAGGCCTCCTCTCCTAGCTTTACAAAGGCTCGAGAGGGAGGAAAACCTCAGAATGGCAATCCTCAAGCAGGTATGTCTGTTTATTATATTATATGAATCTCTTTCACACATGTGTGTGTGTTATTATATTATCCGATCTCCCTCCTATTCATTTTATATTTGTAGACCACATTCTACAGCTTTGTGAAAACATTTGATGAGATTGTTTCCCACGGTGGGCATATGGAGGATGATGAGGAGAGAGAATCTCTCAATATTGGTGAAAGCATGTATGGACATTTCCTCATTTATACCGCTTGGCAGTAGGCAAAAGGACACTGCAGTCTGAAGGGTGAGTTGCCCTCAAACTTCAAGGTGAAGGTTCCTTTGAAGTTGGAAGGAAGAGGTGAAGAGGATGATGTGAAGGATGAGCCTTATCATGGCTTAAGAAGAGATGCTTAGAGCTTCCCTGAGAGGGGTAAGTTGAAGAATGCTCGGTTATCCATGAATTTGAGCAGCGCATAATGTGATGCCGTTGAAGAGATGTAGTTGACACTCGACTCAACACGTTTGAGGCAGAGTTCAAGGGCAGTTGGTTGAGCTTGGAACGATAGAATTGTCTTACTCACTTACAAAGTACGACAGTCTGATGTTCTGTTTCGTTGATAAGTTCACCAGCCGGTGCTACAGATAGAATATACCGAGGAAGTGAAAGAGAAAATCCTCAGTAGAGCAGGGCTGAATCGAAGGCCAAATCAATCACCTGAGAAAGGGGTTAGTCCTTCATAACCTTCTCCCAACGCATTCCCAAAGGGGCAGAGGAAATAGAAAGAAGTAGCTGCCATGAGTAGTCTAGTCCACACAGATGATGTGAAAATTTGTTGGCATGTTTAACTTATTCTTGGATTGTGTTGGAAAATGTTAGATGATGTTTGTTTGTCCCAAATTGGATTATAAAAGTGTTTGTTTTTTCATGGAAATTGCAATAAAAACTATGTTTGCTTCAAACTATGTAGAGCAGTGTTAAAAGGCAAGTGAAGGAGTAGTGTGCTGGTAGAAACCCAATAGATGTAGATACGGAGTTTGAATAGCAAAAAGGACAAAACAGAAAGCTTGAAGGAGAAAGCAGCAATCTCCATTGGCTAATGAGATGGGTGATAAAGCAAAAGTTCGCAAGAAAGGCTGGTTTGTTCGTTCCTGGCAATGAGGTAATGACCCTTTAGTCCTAATCTGCCAAGACAAAAAGCCAAGCCTGACTGCCTTCCTGGCGACTTCCCCTAAGTTGCACTATTTAATACCTTTAAACAAATAGTTTATTGTGACGTGATTTTGAAATGTGTGTGTAACTACATTTAAAAGGGAGTGAAGCGAGAAAAACTCAGGAACTACTCAAGCCACATTCTGGTACCCAAAGTGCTGCGGAACTCCCAGAATATGGCTTTTGGGACCCTGTGAGAATTCTTTGTAATAAGTCTGAAAGAGTGAAGTCTCATATTGAAGTCTGAGAGTGAAGTCTACCATATAAAGTCTGAGAGTGGAATTCTTGAAGGAGCCTAGCTCCTGTGGAGCTAAAAGCTCACGTACCAAACAGCCTATCGCAGAAAACACAGAACGACCAGTGTGATGTCTTACTCAGGAGAATTCTCTCAACAACAACAACGTTATCACACGATGCAGTGCCCCGAGGAAAGAGGACAGGATTTCTATGGAAAACCGCCGGTCGTTATGTGTAGGAACATAACGGGTACTTAATCTTTTAGCTCCAACAGGTAGCGTACGTAGGTCACTCGCTCACACACTTTATAGGATTGGGAAAGAGAATTCACTCTCAGACTCAATATGAGACTTCACTCTCAGACTTATTACAAGAATTCTCACCAGGTCCCAAAGCCATATTCTGGGGGAGTCGCAGCACTGGTACAGAATGTGGATGAGTGTTCCTTGAGGTTTTCTGCTTCAACTCCCTTTAAAATGAAGTTAGACACACGATTCAATAATCACGTCACGATAGAGACTATTTTAAAAGGGGTGATTATAACTAGTGGCAACTTACGGGAAGTCGCCAAAGAAGCAGTCAGCTTGGCTTTTTTTGTCCTTGGGCCAATAAGGACTATAGAGGGTCATAAGCCATTGCCAGGACGAAAACCAGCCTTTCTTGGCGACTTTGGCTTATTCACCCATCTTCTTAGCCTGAGCGATTGCTGCTTCTCCTTCAAGTTCTGTTTTTGTCCTAATTTTGCTTTATAAAACTCCGTATTCTACACTCTTATGGAGTTTCTACTCCAGGGAGATGCACGACTAGCTTCACTGCCGCCTTGTTAGACAACTCGCGCTACTAGACACTAGTATAGAGCATAAACATAGTCACTAGAAGCAACAAAGGCTATGGAACAAAACATCACACATTATCGAGACCAAAGCAATAGGACACATGCAATCAAGATCCAAAATAAGAGAGGAAGATAGCCAACATAATTTCACATCAATCTCATCAGTGGCTGAGTACTCTGGCATGGCAGCTACTATACATTCTTTTCTGCTCTGTTCTCCTATGGAATCTGGGTATGGTTATTTGAAGACTAACCCCTTTCGGCTTGAGTTGGATTGCATCTGGCAGCTACTAGAGTAGTTGACGTCAGCCGCTCACCTCACTTGAGTAGGAGATCTTTTTCCACATTATACTGGCAGTTAATCAGGAGATTCTTTTACGGACGATCCGCTGGTGGAACTTTAGACCCAACGAGTTCAGACAGCGAAGCGTGACTTATATGCACACTGAAGAATAGTGTGGACTCAGCTCAATGCAGCTGTAGTGCACGAGTATAGCTCGCCTACGTCAAACGTGTTGGAGTCGAGTTCAACTACGTGATTCTTGACAACGCATCACATATGAGCGGACGGGTCGATACTAATCACATGGGATTGAGTTCACACACTGGACCCTCATGAGCGGGCATTTATAGCGTCTCTCTTAAAACGCCATGATATAGGCTCATACCTGTCACATCAATCCTTCACCTCTTACCTTCATTTGTCAGATTGAAAACCTTAGGTATCACGACACAGGATAATGGTAGCATGTACGAAGGAGGCAAGCGATAGAGTACGTACTTATGCACAAGTATAATGGAATCACACGTTAAGAGACGGTATTGTCCATATATGCACTATTCGAGCAGGGATGTACGAACCGAGACACACACACTTTATAGGATAGGACAGTTACAGGGAGTCAACGAGAGATGTCATGTATCGAGTTCGCAATCAAAGCTGTAGACCGTGTGCACAACAATATAAAGAAATTAGAGGGAGATCGGATAATATACATAACACACACACATGGTGTGAAAGACGATCATAATATTCATATATAACTGAGAACATCCTGCTTGAGGATGCCATTTCTGAGGTTTTTCCTCCCTCGTCGATCTTTGTAAGCTAGGAGAGGTGGCCTTGGGGTCAATAGGGTTAATGGGGATAGATGTCTCCGACCGTCGCTTTGCAAGTGAGTTGGTAGGGCAAAGCTTAAACCAGGACCTGCAACTGCTTGGACAAATCGCTAGATGTGATATAGTCCTGTGATTTCAGTAGCCTCACGTCCGATAAATCATAATATTGAAAGCTACTCTCCCCAAGGGTAAAAGTGAACAAACCTTGTCAGATCCATCACCTACCTCGAAAGGTTTCACATTGATGCTTGATGGTGGAGGGGTGGCATCAATGCAGCCGGAAAGCATGGCTAGAAGAACGCCCAACCTCAACTCGATCTTTCGGATCCGCAGTTGAGCCTAGAGCGTGTAACACGCTGATACCAAGTCTCATAGCTTGGCTCCATCCCTCACAGCACTATCAACTCCAATGCTTTAACCAAAAAATCCTCAGCTCATCCGGTGAATGCTCCGCTTCAGGCTCCGGAGTCATGAAGGTTTGCACCATCATCACAGTTGAAGCCGGGTGGATGTTTCGAAGACTCGTTTAGGAGAATCTCACTGGGAACTATACCAACTAAGGCTACCAAATCTCATGCTTAAATTGGCATACAAGTTGGAAATCTTGAGGCATATAGTGGACCAGGCCTTGATGCCCCATGTGCGATCTGTTTGCCGGGTACATTCAAGGAAGAACATCAAGAGGGGAAGTCCACAGCTCTCCAGTTCCATCATAGGCTAGTGCAGCCTGACAGCTGTAAGAAGCTTAGGTGCTTTCCGCGTAGTAGCCCTATACTTTTCTCATGGCACGGGCCTCAGCAGTCTTTGGTGAAATGCTGTTGTGGAAACTCTGGGTCATATGGGTGAATAGCCTCCTTAACTTTGTATCAGATATATCGCGCGAAACGAGCCATTAACTTACAAACCTATGTCAACAGAGAAAAAATGGGAAAGGTTGATAAAACTGTGAAGTGTATCGGACTTCGTCGGTGAAGTCTTCATATAGAACTTCCTTATGGAATGTACTCAACAAATCTATAAAAGGGACAAGACGAAGAGGACTAAACTAAAATTTAAATTTTGATTAGCTGTAACGAAGATAAGAAGATGGAAGATTGTGAATGAAGTCTGCGATTTTTCAAACTGCGAATATAAATAAAAGATTGGTCTTAGATACAGATACAAGAAGAAGAAACAGGTTCAACGAAAGAGTAGGAGAGAGTGTGGTTCTGTTCGTAGAGAGAGTGTCGTCGCATTTGGGATTTTTCCGGCGAGAAACGAGTTTACGTCATTAGAGAGAGTTTGGGTTTTCCGCAGGGAGGAAGAAATCGATAACCTTAAACGGCAAAAAAGAGGAGAAAGACGAGTTAAGAGATTCGACGGGTTTAGACGATTTTCGGTGACTTTAAGGTTGTTCAAGAAGAAGGGAAATGATCGATGAGATTTTTTCTGTAATTTTTTAACCGCTAGATAACTATTTTTTGTTAGGTATGATGTAAATTTTTTTAACCTAAACGTCTTTCAGTCTCCGAAATTCTATTATGACAGACTGATATTTTTTACAATTTTGAAATTACGATAATACGGGTTACTTACAGACGAAGGTATTGGACTTCGTGCCAAGAAGTCTCTCGTAGAAGTCTGCGTGTGAAGTCTGGGTCGTGAAGTCTATCAGTCTCATTTTCCTATCTTCCATTTTGGAGACTTCGCTTACAGACTTCGTATATTTACAGTGAGTAAATTGTTTAGCCAAACTGGTAAATGTATATTTGTACAGATAGATTAGGGATAGCAAGTCACGAGAGGGTAGTGATAATTAGTATCAGCAGAGCACAGGTGGTAGGACTCCAGATACGACACACGAGGTATCAAGTTATGCTAGCACATATAGGATGGGTGGGTAGATAGTTCGCGCGAGAAGCATGCATGAAGATAGATGAGGGATGATCATAGTTAGATTAATCGAGGTGGGAACTTTACAGAGGAAAGGTCGGTAAAGACAAGACTTCACGCAAACAAGTCATTGCTCATAGAGGAAGGGTGTGCGTGATGAATTTCCTGTGGTCATGTAAGTCTGATGTCTGTCATTTTTGAGAACTGTCATGTTGGAGTACTTTGGGCTGATTACAACTTAACCGAGTTCGCAAGCACTGAAGTGATATTACGTAACCGGTCTATGCAGCGCAGAGCAATATTTAGTTCGAACGCAGCGTAGTTTACTGATGCAGGCCTCTGTAGGATCCACAAATTTTATATCTGGGATCTAAGTCCACTTGACGTATAATGTATATGCGCTGTTTGAAGGTCTGCGGTTGATAGTGGCAATAAAGTCTGGGCGTTTGGAAGGGGTCTTTTCAAATGGAAGGTCTATACAGAATCATTGGCTGAAAGAAGTCTGTACCTATAGAACAATAACCATTAAAGAACTCGCAGAACGGAATACTGCTAATTTTTTTTTTTTGTTAAGTACACGTCCTTTGAGATAAAGATACATCCCGTCTCTTCAGTGTTTCCCATCTATCTAACTGCTTTTCATTTCCCATGTTATTAATCATGTCCATACTACATTAGACGATATTCATTTCTGTTCTCATCTGGCGTTTATTTCACGAAAACACAAAATTCACAAAAGAAAAAGTCAAAAAACCCGAGTTGGATGCTTTACAGAACCTTCTAGCCGAGCAAATTGAAAGAGAATTGCGCGAAGTAAACATAACACGATAGAGAGTGTTGTTTACAAGTCAGGATTTCTCCGCGCCTATTGCCTATCTTTTCAAGCTCCGTCACCAGGTCAATGTCTCACACACAATCCGGCGCTACGTCTTAGTAGATGAAGCGGTAAAGGAATATTCACTGCTGGGTCACACTGCGATCATATGAGCTCGTCGTCAGCCAGACTATATATTAGATATGAGGTCTGCTCCAGGATGGCAGGAAACTAAGGATGGATTGATGATTACTCCAGAACAATGTGCTAAGAGGCCGAGCGTTGTGGCTCGTCTGAGTGCATAAGTGTATGATGTAGGATAGATAATGTAAGCAGTACATCTAAAAGCAGCCGTATCCGAATAAATCTCATGTTCAATATAACAGATCAACTCTACCGACTAAAGATATAACAAATCAAAAGGGAAATCATAAAAATCGATCGTTTGAACAAAAGAGACAATAGAATTTAATAATTAAGTTTGACAAAAAAAAAGAACAAACCAAAAACGAACAGTTGCATAAAAAAGATATAATATTTATTTATATGCATGTTTTTATTACTAGAGATAAAATGTGTATACTAATAAAATAAAATGAACTCTACATGGTAGGATTTGAAACCAATAAGAAAAGACGGGTAACAGCCGTAGACCGGGATGAAGGTGACGCACAGATAAACTAAAGCGGAGAGGCTAAGAGAAAGAGTACTAACTGGGTAATGTCGAGGGTTGATTCCGTTTTAGAGCCGGAGTTCGTATTAGTGTTGTAGGTAAAGATGTGTATATCTTAGTGCGGCGAGGCTTATACGTCTGTGTAAGCTGGGGAGAGAAGCATGGGGGCGAACCCATCACTCACTGCGGGCGCTTGCATTTACCCGGAGTATTCTATCCAGAAAGTCCTGAAGAGAGTTTGTATATTTAGGACCGCATAAGCTTAAGGCATCCGAAACACAATAAAGGAGCATGCGATTATGAGTGCACACGTACAAGGCTTTTAGTAACTGAGGCTCCCACCAGCATTAACGTATTGTCGCTTAGGATGTCGAAGTTGTCAATTGCAGCAGCCGCGTCCGTTGTAGTATGGTAGGGGACAGCTCTGGGGAGAAAAACCGCTCATCGCCGGATGTGCTAGAGAATATAGGGGCCGTGACTCGGATTGAGCGAATCAGCTGCTCTGGCGTCTCATTTATGGAAGCTCGTGTGGATAGGTTCGCGTGGCATGCGCGCTGGGTGGTACACGCGCATTCAGTTGGCAAGAGGGAAGGGGCTCACCGTTTAGCCAGCGCTTACAGCGTAACCAGTTTAACGTATCGGTTACCGCAGGTTATTCTTCTACAACTCGCGCATTCCAGGGGCGGCCTACGGGGAACGCATGAGAGGTGACTTTACAGACCCCAACCTGTGACACAGGTAGGTATCTCTAGGGGCCCATGGATCCAACTTCCCGAGCGGAATACATGGCTGAGTTATTCAGTTAGCCATTCAAAACCATCCCCTACTTTTGTTTTATCTATTGGGTGTATGGGTCAGGTTGAAGTTTGGCGCCGTGGTTGTCTACACACGACATGTTCGACCCTATGGCCGTCAACACCTGTTTGAGTACTCTGGATGTCTTTTGTATATAACAGGCACACCATGAGTTGGGTCTTTCGGTGGGTGGCTTTAACATTATGAGGGTATATCCGTTTCGCTCGCGTAAGTGTGTTATCTACGTTCACGTCAGTCTATACGATATCGTACTTGGATCTCTGAACCATCCTAAATAATCACCGACGATCTGTGTGCATGATGCAACTTGGCTGCAAAAGCTGAAGGAAGGCTTATCGGACAATTTGTGTTCGATCAGCCATGGAAGTGGGTGTTGAATGCGATTTGAGGAGACGACGAGGATATCTGGCCATATGTTTCGACTGTGATATTGGACGCAGGACACGCACAAAGAGTGTGACAGGAGCCAATGTCCCTAAAGGTCGTGATGGGGATCCTTGATCTAAATCTCTGTTATAATACATAAGTAAGATTCTATTTGTTAATTAATACTACGTGAGTAAAAACTTTTTTCTTGGGAACTTTAATTATTGAATTTCAATAAGCGATAACTAAAAAGCCGTTAGCAGACTTATACGTAGTAATCTTTCTAAAGACCGTTCACATGATCGAAGTCTACGCGTCGAGACTTTCTAACCGAACTCGAGAAGTTCTGTAAGCCCTAAACCACTCCATAAATAATGTTTTGAAATGTTTTAATTCACTTCTTTGTCTAGGTAAACTAATATTTGAAACATCAAAATTATAATAATAACTTGCTTGTCCAAGAATCTGACCAGGACCTACACAAAGGTATTGTCCCAATTATTTCATGTAATATCAAGAATTACCGATTATATAATCAAAGTCTACAATCATAAACACTATCAAGAAAGTTATATTGCTGAATTTACCCATTGACCTCTTAAACACTATATGCCTCTACATGGTTTACATTCAAGATGGCAGGTTTATGAATTTTTTTATTTTTTAACCTATGTCGATCTGATTTTAAAATACATTTATCTTTTCAAAAATTTTGATTTGGAAATAATTCTTTCTAATTCATTTCAATTAAATTCCACATTTTACGAGCTCGGTTCCAGACTTCATGGTTCGAAGCTGAACCGAATAGAACCCGTAATTTAGAATTAGAGAAAATAATAAAAAAGATGAATCTCAATGCAATTCTCTTCGTAAAGACAAATAAATTATCCCTTAATATGAACTATATACCAATTAAAATTTCAGAACTTTCAATAAATTAAGGTTGATTATGTTTTATGCAAATGATGATGTCCATTCCTATAGAGGAAGATGTCGCTGAGATGTGTATTTGGAATGTCTCTATACTGGTGTGTCTGTATGAATACAAAGTTCTTTTTTTGGTAAAAAGTCTAGCTCGTGAAGTCTACTTTTAGAGAGTCTCTAGGTGTTTTAACTGTCGTATTACGAGCGTTCTATTTTGTATTTTTCGGTTTTGCTCAACTTGTGAGGTATTGATTTACTAAGGTAAGGTCCAATAAAATTATAACATAATAAGAGAAATTAACGAGATAACTTAACATAATAAAAATCAAAGGTTCCGAAGATAATTAGAACATAATAGAGAATTAAATGAGTACACTCAGACCATAAAACTAAGAGAAATAAAAGTTCCAGATGCGCATTTCAAAAGGAAACTTATAACAATAAATATTTGTGTTCATTTGTCTGAAGATTGAAGAGAAGAGCCCGATTGAACGATGAAGAAAGAGAAGATGAATTCACATTACTAACCCAGGACCCTGAGAAGTAATGAAAATGTTTGCAAACCGGTGAAGAAGAGTACTAATGATTATCGTACTCCTTCTTCACCAGGTTGACAAAATTTTTGCACTTGCATCTCAGGGTCTCGATGAGTAAGTGGAGTTTTCATCTGATTCATTCTTCTTCGTCTTCATCAGGATCTTCACTTCATCTGGATCTTCATTTTCATCCATGTTCTTCATCTCATCTTCATCTTCATCTTCATCTTCATCTTCATCTTCATCTTCATCTTCATCTTCATCTTCATCTTCATCTCATCTTCATCTTCATCATACGTCATCTCTCTAAAATCAATGCTCTCTTTACAGACCCGCTCTGCTACTCTCGATAGACGGTGAGTATGTACAGACAGAATAGTCAATTCAGAAGTAGCTTTGAGATTGAATAGACGTTGCGATTTCCAGATTTGTGAATCAAATAAAGATGGGATTAGAATTTGGGGTTTTCCGCACGCGAGAGAAATATGTGATAACTCACGGCGAAAGGGGAGAAAGAGTGTCGGTGTTAGAGATTTCCGGCGACGTTTGGTGATTCGGAGGAGAAAAAGAGCGATGGAGATTTTTTAATTTTTTTTACCCCAGATTAACTATTGCAATTTTCCAGTTTTATCTTGTTTAGTAAATGAAAATTCTTCCCACCAAAATTTTTCGCCGAAACATTTCAAAAATTTGGATTCATTTGAATTTCATCAGACTTCTACAAGAAGTCTACGATAACAAAATCTTACAGACTTCCACATGCGAAGTCTACCCGTGAGACCTTCATCCGAAACTCGAGAAGTCTCGGTAAGCCCTAAACGCTCTAAAATCGAATGTTTATTTCACTCTTTGTTAACAAATATAACATATGACATCAAAGTAGTATATATAAGTTCAAAATCTAACAACTATACGAAGGATCGCCATTTTATATCAAAAACATATCAACTCTAAGTCTAACCCTAAAGATATATGCATGGATTCTTTTACCCATTGGTAACTTCTAACCTATATGCCGTCACATGGTTTCAATATCATAGTGCTTAGTTTGATGTATTTATTTCTTTTAAAACCTATTCGATTTGACTTAAAATAATTTATCTTTTCAAAATTTTGATCGAAATATTATTTTTTTTCCAGTTTTTTTATTAAAAATTTCACATTTAACTACGGTTCAAACTTCATGGTCGAAGTCTGCGCTGTTATCGATATTTTAAGAACATAATCAACCTTTACATGCTTTAATTAATGAAAGTTTCAGAATTTTTAATTTATAAGTTCATTATTTAGATAATCTTATTTTAGAAGAAATTGCAATTGAAAATATTTTTATTATTTTCCTATTTAAATCTAAAGTTTAATTACGGTTCAGACTCTAGACTTTATGAACGAAGTCTACTGTGGAGACTTCGTTCAAGAAGTCAGCTTCGGCGGGGCGTAGTGAACTGTAATTGCGGTTTCTGTTTTTGTTTGCAAATAAGGGGTAAAATGTAATTTCCATACCTCAAATGTCTAGTTTTGTATTTGTTTCAATTTGGGTCTAGTTTTGCCATTCAAATTCAAACTTCAGTTTAGTAATTCGCCCATAAAAAATTACCAATAAAATAAAATTGAAGATATGATTAGTGTTTTTGAAGAAAACATTTTTGTTGTTGAGAAAATATGAGACTACTTATTTGTTTATATAAGAGTTCAATATTTACAATTTTTGTTTCTTTAGAATTAAAATTTTCTTTTTTGTTTCTATAGAGTTCAACATTTACAATTTTTTTCTTTTAAGAAATTATAGTTTTCTTAATTATGGAAGTTTTACCTTTTTTAAGAAATATTAATTTGTATTATTTGTCTAATAGAATTATCAATATTTACAATTTTTTTCTTTAAAATAAATTTTCTTAATTATGGAAGTTTACATTTTTTAAAAATAACAATTTGTATATATTTTCTTTATATTTTTTTATTTGCCGAAATATGGTAGTTCGTTATCTTTTGTGTAACCGTTTCCTATAATAAGTTTTGATTTTTTTTCTCAATTTTGGCACAGTCGTCGAATATACGTTGTCGATGAACGTAATGGACACGTGTACGATCTTATGAGTTACTAACTTTGAAACTCTACTTTATATAATAGAGATATGTTCCTTCTTAGTTTCCGTAAACTTTAATTGTTAATGTTACTAGTTATCATGGTACATTAGTAATGTTAAGCGCAATTATATTTTTACAAATATTTTCTTAATAATTTATATCGATTCTCCTTTAATAAGTGATCACTTAATTAGCTAGTTTTAAAATGGTTCGCTCATCAGTAGTTAGCTTTATCGCATTAAAATTGCGTTCATGCTGTTATACTACTAATTCCTTCTTCGTATATGATTTATTTGCTCACCTGTTAGTATGGAGGCTTCGCCCTTCTCCCGCTCCTCGCTATAAGAGCCACTTCCATTAACAAAGAGAGAAACAGTTGGCTCATTCGGAATCTCAGACGATGTACCCAACTGGCTCAGCCACACCGATCCACTGTTTTAGAGACTCTGAATTAGCGTGTACCGTAAATGTATCGAGCCAGCTACTACCCTCTCCTTTAGACACTCCTTATAAGAAAGGGCGACAAAGACTGAAAACAAAGTAAGTGAGGCCATACTATTTTTTGGGAGAATGAACACCTACGCCTTACACGGTGTTAGGAAAAAGAGGCGGTTGAAATAGGGGTTTTAGATGCCGGAACCCTCAGTTTGCCGTTGTCGCATTCGATTCGGAATTTCTCATGGTATTCTAAGTGCAAGCTATCCCCAATTTGTAAAGATTCTCTATAACTATCCTTGGT
>SMJT01000249.1:0-11191 GCA_004349715.1 Crucihimalaya himalaica | reverse complement strand
GGAAATTCCAAGTATGCTGTGTTCTTCCCTCAGAAAGGTCCAAGATCCTTGGGAGACGAGATTGCAGGTGGTGACTTTGATGGTGATATGTATTTCATATCAAGAAACCCTGAGGTAATCCACCGCATTAGAAAGTAAAATTAATCATTGTTCTGACCTGATTTTCTTCGGTTTGCTTTCTGTTTTAGCTGCTTGAACACTTCAAGCCAAGTGAACCGTGGGTGAGTTTGACTCCTCCTAGTAAAAGTAACTCTGCTAGAGAGCCAAGCCAGCTTTCACCAGAAGCGTTGGAAGAAGAGCTTTTCGAAATGTTTCTGAAGGCAGGATTTCATGCCAGGTACTCCCAACTCACTTTTAAGCTTTCAATACTGAAAGATTCAAAACTGTCTTGGATTTGCAGAATCCATCTTTGGGATTTAAGTGTCTTTTTTCTCGGGTTCACAGCAGTGTTATAGGAATGGCTGCAGATAGCTGGTTAACAATAATGGACCGCTTCCTCATACTAGGAGATGAGAGAGCTGAGGAAAAAGCTGAAATGAAGCAGAAAATGCTAGAACTGATTGATATATACTATGATGCTCTTGATGCACCAAAGAAAGGGGCTAAGGTCTACCTCCCAGACGAGCTGAGGCCCGACATCTTTCCACATTACATGGAGCGGAAGAAAATATTCAAGTCGACTTCTATTCTTGGATTAATCTATGACTTAGTTATATCACAGACAACAGAGCAACTCTCACCATCATCTGGTAAAGGGCCCTTCTTGTTACTACTACAGACATAATCAGATCACCAAAGAAATCATTAAATCATAATACGTGTTTAACTGTGGTTTACAATTCAGAGATCGTTAAACTCCCGTGTTTCGAAGATGAGCCTGTCTCTGAGTTTCATATGGAGAAATGTAGACGGTGGTATGATAATTACAAAGCTGAGATGAGCCAGGCGATGCATACTGATGGGAGTAATAAGAGTGAAGTTGTTGAGAGATACAAGGAGGTAATATCCTCAATCCAATACCCACTTGTGCAGATACAGTTAATCTAATATCCTCATATCAAATATAAAGAGGAGAAGTACAATCACAAAACTTGGTGAATTACATTCTAAAAAACAGTTTCGTCTGGTATACCAGGACTTCTACGGCGCCGCAGGGTTTGAAGACAGCAAGAAAAGTCTGGAAGAACTCTATCCGCAAGCCCTTGCACTCTATAACATCGTTTACGATTATGCCATTCATGCAGGTGTTTCGAAATGCGGGTTTGTCTGGAAGGTAGCAGGACCGGTCCTTTGCAGATTATATCTTAAGAAAAAGCAAGAGAGAACTTTAGCGTCTTCACCCTCTATGCTTAGAGAGCTTTGGGGTTGGGGTTGAAGAATAGAGTTAGTTGTTCTACCCTCTTCTGGTAATAATAAGCCTTTGGTTTCAATAATAAGCGTGTCAGGCAAGTAGCGTACCTAAGTAACTTAGCTAATAGGTACTAACGGGGTAAAGAGGTAGGTACTGCGTTATCAACATATGTGATGTACGTTTTAGGCTTTCATAAAACAGTCACCTCAAAAATCACGAGTGCGATCTCGAAATCTTTGTGGAATTCTTTGGGTCAAGAAAGAGGAACGCATTGATGTCATGAGAGATGTTATGACGTAGTAAATCTCAAGGTGGAATCGGATTTTCGAAATGTGGATGATTTCAATACAAAGCAAAACAACCGAGTCTCCTGCCATCAATCAGAGGAAATAAAAACAACAATTTTAGAAGTTTGAAGAAAGAGAGGAGAGAGAAGAGTAGAAAACCCCCATAGAAGAGAAAAAAAAAATCCTTTTACATTCACAGAAAGCATCACTTTTGCTGTGTAATTGACAAAAGTAAAAGAGGTTTCTTTTGGTTAAGCCAATTACATAGATCTTCCCTAAGAAGTTTCCTTCCCTGAGAAGTTTCCTTCTCTCTTTAAATCCTTCGCTCACTTTCTTATTTTCTGATCAAATCCTTCGCTCACTTTCCCTTACTCTGTCTCCACACGAGAGAGAGAGAAAACAAAAAAAATGGAAAACAGAAGAACTACAAGTTCGTATTATAATGATGAAGCTTCTATGCGATCAAAGGTCACTCTTTCAGGTCGTGTTGAAGCCTCTCTGGAGGAAATCTACATGAAACACTGTTGTCCTCAGATAAGTGATGAGACAAGACAAAGACTGTCTTCGATTCCAGAGGACTTGGCTTTAGATAATCTCATGAAAGTTCTCAATTCGAAGCATGTGCTTTCCATCGACGGACTCATCAAATATCTTGTTAACCAAAGCTCTGGAAGAAAAAGGGACGCATTTCAAGGTCAGTATCAGAAACAGAGTCAAAGTTTAAAAATCTGTACTTTTTGAACAGAAAAAAAAAAAAACTTTTCTTTACTTTCTAATGATTGTAGAAGAAATGTGTGAAGCTCCTTCTCCAAAGTGTTTGAAAAGAGAAGGGAATGGAAGATCTATGCACAGTCCCCAGATTTTAGCTTTGGGTGAACTCGAATTCAAAAAGGCGTTTCTGCTACTTGGCTATATTCCAGGGTAATGCTTGTGCTGCAAGTAACAATCATTACCTTTTTTTTGGTGGTAAGTACCTCTCCTCTCGTGATACTTAATTTATTTGGTTGTTATACAGGCAACATCTGGATCAGGTTATAACTGCTGATGAGATCAGACAATGGAAGGATTTGCCAATGGTTGCATATGAATCCACGGTTTGGGACCGCTTGGGCAAGGTCTATTGTTCTCAGACAGACCGAAGAGTGGTATGGTTGTTTGGTGTTCTGTTCTATTGACTATTTTGTAAAATCTATATTTCATGTTTGCATTTCTAAAGGTGATTTGACAAAGAGATAGAGAGACTTGTTGGTTACTGGGGAATTACTTTTGTACTGCTACATATTTCTTGACAATATGAGTTTTGTATCAAAGTTGTACTAATTGTATCTTCGTACATGCTTCTTCTTATTCCCCAGTCACTCGAATGGGACAGCGAGAAGACTCATTACTATCAATGTCATGTCGCTTTGGACGGTAGTTACACATTCAAGGTTCATTCAGCTCTTCAAGTATTATCTTACAACTTTTGTTTTGCAAGTCACTATCATATGTCTATTGAACATCGTATTTTAAGAGCTAGGATAAAAGTCCTTGACATTTACTCAAATTCCTAGTACTTATCGACACACCATGTTCACAGGGCCCTCTGCTCGAGAGCACTGGAACACACCTGCACAAGGTCTTGGGCGATGAAAATGTTTTAACGGTCAAATTTGCGGATGTCCAGCAAAATGACCGTTATTTTACATACAAAGAGATTGCCAAGAACGGTATCTCGGTTGGTTTACGTCGTTATCAATTTTTTGGTGGGTTGTTTTCCTGTTTTCTCTTGATTAACTACCATTTATGTTATTACACATACAACACATTTCATTGTTTTTTTGCTATGTCTATCTATACACATATGACATATCATACTCTTGCTTTAGGTTAATATAGAACCTGATATCGTAGTTTGTTCTAACATTCTATTGAACAGTTTTCAAAGATGGAGGAAAAGGAGAAAAGAAGAAAGATTTTTCTACAAAGGGAGTGAAATGCTACTTTATACGCACGGACTCTACAGCTTCAAGTGATATGGGAAATCCTTATATCTTTGCCGGGAAGTCGATCCATGATGCTCGTATGCATTTTATGCATGTGCATACATTGCCGTCTTTGGCCAATTATATGGCAAGGTACTCTTGTTTTTTTCTTACTGCACGAAAATTTTGCTACTGTTTCGTCTTTAAACTCATAAAAAGATCTTCTCTATTGTAAATGGACTCACCTTTCTATGTGTTTATGCTTCAGGTTTTCTTTAATTCTGTCGAAGACCAAGAAGCTTGAAGTTGATTTGAATGGAATTACGTTCGAGACCATTGATGATATTCCCTGCCGTGTACTTCTTTGACTCACATGTTCAATATAGGAACTCAATAGTTATTCACTAAGCCTGACTATTTGCTTCTCTACCTTTTTAAACTGTTGCATTTGCAGGATCAAGATAATAATGATGTTCTTGATAAGAATGGGAAACCTCGTATACATTCAGATGGAACTGGCTACATCTCTGAGGACCTTGCTCGGATGTGTCCAGTACGTTTTTTTAAAGGGAAATGTCTCACAAGTGAAAATATTCAGGTTCTTACTCTTACTTTAAGTGCCTTTTGGTCAATTTTATTTGTTCTTGAGCTTTCCATATCATGTTTGTTTGTTTCAAATTTTGATGGACAGGAAGCATGTAACCAAGACCCGGTATGTATACAATATAGTTCACACCCCTGTTTATGCTTGATTCTGTATTTATCTATTACTAAACTCAAGTAGTAAACAATAACTTTTTCCAACAGCCTCTTTTGATCCAGTGTCGGATGTTTTATGATGGTTCTGCTGTTAAAGGAACTTTTCTCTTGAACAAGAAAGTAAGTCCGCACTCTTTCACATTACAACATCTTTTTCGTTGGTTTTAAATGTTTACGAACTATTCCTAATTTTGCTTCCAATTTGGCAGCTTCCTCCTCGGACTGTCCAGGTTCGACCTTCGATGATCAAGGTGTCTAAAGATATAACCTTGTCAAATGTTAGCACCTTTAACGCCCTTGAGGTAGTCACTACAAGGTATGTGTTTCTTGGATACATGTTGTTTTGATAATGAAGTTCTCTTCCTCAATGTTCTTATTGTGGAGTGAAGTTAGCCTAGTGACATCTAGTTGTTTCAATCATCCAGTAATCCACCAAAAAGAACAAAGCTATCAAGAAATTTGGTTGCACTGCTTAGCTATGGAGGAATCCCTAATGAGTTCTTTCTGAAAATATTGCGTAACACCCTGGAAGAGTCAAAAACCATATTCTACAACAAACGTGCCGCGCTTCAAGGTTCTTGAAACTCCAAAGCTTTCTAATAGTTCTTTTGCATTTTTTTTTCTGTAATCATGCCCCTAAAAACAGAGATGTTAATATGTGACTTATAAGAAGTTAATTTGTTGCAGCTGCCATAAATTATGGGAATATGGATGACATGAACGCTGCAGAAATGATCTTGGTTGGTATCCCACTTGATGAACCACACTTGAAGAATCATCTGTCTATTCTTTTAAATACAGAGAAGAATGATCTCAAATCAGGAAGACTTCCTGTGACTGAATCATACTATCTCATGGGCACAGTAGATCCCACCGGAGAGCTAAAGGAAGATGAAGTCTGTGTCATCCTGTATGCTACCAAATTCTTCTCGTCCTCTTTCACTTTGAGTTTTGCTTGGAATTGTGATGAGTTCTTCCCTGCAAGTAGCTGTTCATTTCCTCACTGTATCGCTTTCATGGTTTTGCAGCGAGTCTGGGCAAATTTCAGGGGATGTGCTAGTTTACAGGAATCCTGGACTACATTTTGGAGACATACATGTACTTAAGGCTACGTATGTTAAGGCCTTGGAAGAGTATGTCGGAAATTCCAAGTATGCTGTGTTCTTCCCTCAGAAAGGTCCAAGATCCTTGGGCGACGAGATTGCAAGTGGTGACTTTGATGGTGATATGTATTTCATATCCAGAAACTCTGAGGTAATCCACCGCATTAGAAAGTAAAACTCTTTATATTTGTGACCTGATTTTCTTCGGTTTTTCGTTCTGTTTTAGCTACTTAAGCACTTCAAGCCAAGTGAACCGTGGGTGAGTTTGACTCCTTCTAGTACAAGTAACACTGGTAGAAAGCCAAGCCAGCTTTCATCAGAAGAGCTGGAAGAAGAGCTTTTCGAAATGTTCTTGAAGACAAGATTTCATGCAAGGAACTCTCAACTTACTTTTTAAACTCTCAATACCGAAAGATTTAGAATCTTTGGGATTTATGTCTCTTTTTTCTCGGGTTTACAGCAACGTTATAGGGATGGCTGCAGATAGCTGGCTAACAATAATGGACCGGTTACTCACACTAGGAGATGAGAGAGCTGAGGACAAAGATGAAATGGAGCAGAAAATGCTAAAGCTGATTGATATATACTATGATGCTCTTGATGCACCAAAGAAAGGGGCAAAAGTCGATTTCCCGAACGAGCTGAGGCCCGACAGTTTTCCACATTATATGGAACGAAAGAAACAATTCAAGTCCACTTCTATTCTTGGATTAATCTATGACTATGTTAAATCACAGACAACAAAGGAACCCTCACCATCATCTGGTAAAAAAAATCTTTCTTGTTACTATTACATACATATAGTCAGATTACATACATTAGTTATATCATGATATGTATGTTTATGTGGTTTACATTTCAGAGATCAGTAAACTCCCATGTTTCAAAGATGAGTCAGTTTCTGAGTCTCATATGGAGAAATATAGATGCTGGTATGACAATTACAGAGCCGAGATGAGCCGGGCATTAATGAAGACCGATAAGAGTGAAGCAGCTGATGAAGTTATGCAGAGATACAAGCAGGTAAGAGCTTATTTTTTAAGAGCAAATATCTGATCAATAGACTTAACGAATCTCCAATGTATTATTGATTGGTTCCGCTGGAATTATGTAACCCAACAGGAGTAAATCTATGCTTTATAGACAAAGTTTTCTCAAAACGGTTTTGTTATCGTGTGTCAGGAGTTCTATGGTGCTGCAGGGTTTGAAGACAGCAACAAAAGTCTAGAAGAACTCAATCCGCAAGCCCTCGCACTCTATAACATCGTTTACGATCATGCCATTCAGGCCGGTGTTTCGAGGTGCGCGTTTGTCTGGAAGGTAGCAGGACCAGTACTGTGCAGATTTTACCTTAAGAAAATGCAGGAGAAATCCATAATATGTTCACCATCTGTGCTTAAAGAACTTTGGGGTTGAAGAATAACAAAGCTTTTGTTGCTTCAGGTCTAATAAGAAGCGTGTGAGGCAAGTATTAGCTAAATAATAGGTCTCACAATGTGCTCTAATAATGCCTTTGGTTTCTATTTCTAATCTGGATTTGTCCTCTCGTGTGTAATTCGTATGAATATTTTCATCATGAATAAGTATAAAAATATGTTAAATTAATGAAGCTTATATCACCTCTACACCACTCCAGTGTTTGTTTTGTAACCTTGAAACTTGTAACGGAAGCGACTGTCTATTTCGCGATGACAATGACGAAAAAAACACGATTTTACTTGGGCGTTTGTAGCGGCGGCGAGAAAGTTGTGGCAGCTCTGTAATTCTAGTGGTCGTGGTTGGGCATTTTGGTAAATTAGATATATAAACGGCTATATTGTGTACTCGCAGACTGTATATAAATCTCCGTGTAGTCAAATCAAAAAATTGTTTCAGAAAAAAGCAAATCAAAATTTGTTTTTGAAATTTAAAGGAGGAAAATTTGAGAATATGGCAGCAAAAAGGACAGAATTGAACAGTTTCACTACCCACTGGGTATACTCTTATGAACCCTAAAGAGACACACTAACCCTGATTTGGGGGAGAAAGAAAAATGAACACTTGGTATCTTAACGACGACGGCGAACATCAAGTGTCTTCGCTTTCAGAAATCGATCTTCCGGGTCTGGTTGAAACCATTTTACGGAAGATCTACGAGAAACACAATCATGGTCCGATAAAAGTGGAGACAAGGCGGAGACTTTCTTCGATTTCTGAGGAATTGGCTTTGGAAACGCTAAGTAAAGTTTTCAATTCCAAGTATGTGAAAGGCACTCTCGATGGGTTCATCACATTTTTTATTAATAATGTCACTGTTAATGGCTCTCCACGGCCGACCTCCGGCGAGTCTCCGATAGCTCCTACAACTCCTGGAAAACAAAGTTGCAGGGCTTTTCAACAAGGTCAGTTATCTGATGCGTTCAAAGATACTTCAGCGGTTGTGTTGTTTATATGCTTTAAGAATTTACAATGACTATTGTAGCAGAGTCTCCTTCTCCTAAGTTCCTGAGAAGAGAAGAAAATGAAGGATCTAAGCACATTCCTCCGTTATTAGCTTTGGGTGAACTTGAATTCAAGAAGGCGTTTTTGTTGCTTAGCTATATCGGAGGGTATGTTTAGCCTGGAGACTTTTTTTAATCTATTTCTTCAGAAAGTGATCGTCTTTTTACAGGGAATCTCTGGGTGAGGTTATATCTGGTGATGAGATCAGACAATGGAAGGACTTGCCAATGGTTTCATTTGAAGCAGAGGTTTGGTTCCGGTTGGGCCAGCGTTATTGTCCCCAAAAGGAGCGACGAATGGTATGACATTTTTCTGTTCTGTTCTGTTCTGTTCTGTTCTATTGGGTGTTATTTATCATGTACTTCCTTTAGTGAATTGACAAGACATGGAGAGAGACCTGTTAGATACTGCAAATTCCTTTTAACTGCTGCTATTTTTGAGAAATTTGAATCTAGTGTCAAATTGGTACTAATTGCTTCTTCTTACATGTTTAGTTTCCCCAGTCGCTTAAATGGGATAGTGGGAAGACTCATTACTATCAATGTCATGTTGCTCCTGATGGTAGTTACAGATTCAAGGTTCAGTCCGCACTCCAAGCTCTGTCTTTCGTGTCTGCATTTTCCGTGTTGCATACCTCCTTTCTGATACTTTGATATATTTTCTTTGTTTTACAATATCTGAATTCAAGAGATACTTCTAGGCCGTTGCCATAGTTTGTGCAAGTCACTATCCTTGACAATGTCTTAATACGCTGTTAATTATTGATGGACTGTGTTCACAGGGTCATCTTCTGGAGAACACTGGAACACACCTGCACAAGGTTCTGGGTGATGATAATGTTTTAACCGTCAAATTCGATGAAGTGTCAGGCGTGTCAACCTATTGTAATGACCTTTACTCTACATACAAAGGGATTGCTAAGAATGGCATTATGGTTGGTTTACGTCGTTATCAATTTTTTGGTGGGTCTTTTTCCTTGTTATTTCTTGATTATTATCTATGTTTTTGCACATACAACGATTTTCATTGTTAAGGTGCTAAGGCCATGTCTTGCAGCTACTGTCATACTTTTCCTTTGTGTTTTAGAAATGCACATAGTAGCTTGTTTACCTCTCTTTTAAATAGTTTTCAAAGATGGAGGGAAAGAAGGGAAGAAGAAAGATTTTTCTACAAAGGGAGTTAAATGCTACTTTATACGCACGGGCTCTACGGCGTTGAGTGATATGGAAAATCCTTATATCCTTACCGGGATGTCAATCCATGAAGCTCGTATGCATTTTATGCATGTGCATAAATTGCCATCTCCAGCCAACTATATGGCAAGGTACTCTAGTTTCTTCTCAGTCTCTATTGGGGGCATATTAAGATTTTTACTGTTTCATCTTTAAACTCTACTAGAGATGTTCTTATTTGTGATCAGAGTCACCTTTCTTTTGCTGATGCTTCAGGTTTTCTTTAATTCTGTCAAAGACTAAAAAGCTTGAAGTTGACATGACTGGGATTACCTTTGAGCTAATTGATGATATACACTGCCATGTAACTCCTTAATTCATATTTTCTTCAGGAACTGCATCTCTGATGCCTTTACTTAATTGTATTCGCTATGTTCTTTGACCTTTTTCCATATCTTCCAATTGCAGGATCAAGATAATAATGATGTTCTTGATAAGAATGGAAAACCTTGTATACACTCAGATGGAACTGGCTACATCTCTGAGGACCTTGCTCGGATGTGTCCAGTGGGTATTTTTAAAGGGAAATGTCTCAGAAGTGGAAATATTCAGGTCTTTGTTCTACTGCCGTGTTAATTTGATGGTTGCTTAGTTGTCTTTTGTTCACTCTTGTTTCCTTATCAAGTTTGTATTTTAATTGTTTTAATCATGAGTAAGATTCCAAATTTTGAAGCACAGGGAACCTGTAGCCAAGAACCGGTATGTAGTTAAAATTACATGTTTAAGCTTGTTTCTGTTCATGTCTATCGCTTAAAACAAGTAATAACAATTCATTTGTTCCAACAGCCTCTGCTGATCCAGTTTCGGATGTTTTATAAAGGCTATGCTGTTAAGGGGACTTTTCTCTTAAACAAGAAAGTAAGCCCACACTCTTTCATGTCAGAAAATCAGGTTTGCCAGCTATTCCTAATTTTTCTCCTTTATGTGGCAGCTTCCTCCTCGGACTGTCCAGGTTCGACCTTCTATGATCAAGGTGTATGAGGATGAAACCTTTTCAAATCTTAATACCTTTAACTCCCTGGAGGTAGTCACAACAAGGTAGGTCCCTCGAGGATTTTTACTATCTTGAAGCTGAACTTCTCGCTCGTTGTTCTTTTTTTTGTTAATCTCTGGTTGTTTGCATCTTCCAGTAATCCACCAAAAATGACGAGGCTATCAAGAAATTTGGTCGCGCTGCTTAGTTATGGAGGAGTCCCTAATGACTTCTTTTTGAATATAGTGCGCAACAGGTTGGAAGAGTCCAAAACTATATTCTACAGTGAACGTGCTGCGTTTAAAGGTGCTAAGAACCTCAAAGCTTTCTAGTTCATTTGCAATTTCTTAATACGTCTGAAACCACTGAGTTAGCTAACTTAAGATGCGTCCTGAAGTCTTTAATATGATTGGAAGTTTGAGTAGACACTTGATGGGTCTTTTATAGTAAAATTGTCTGTGCAGCTGCAATTAATTATGGGGATATGGACGACCAAAACACTGCACAAATGATCTTGGTTGGTATCCCCCTTGATGAACCACACTTGAAGGATCATCTGTCTATCCTCTTAAATACAGAGAAGAATGCTCTCAAAGAAGGAAGGCTTCCTATTACTGAATCATACTATCTCATGGGTACAGTGGATCCCACCGGAAAGCTTAAGAAAGATGAAGTCTGTGTCATCCTGTATGCTACCAAATTCTTCTCGTCCTCTTTCACTTTGAGTTTTGCATGGAAACATCAAGAAACAGTGATCCGCGTCCTTGGAATTGTGAGTTCTTCACTGCAAGTAACTGTTTATTTCCTCACTGTATTGTTTTCATGGTTTTGCAGCGAGTCTGGGCAAATTTCAGGGGATGTGCTAGTTTACAGGAATCCTGGACTACATTTTGGGGACATACATGTACTTAAGGCTACGTATGTTAAATCCTTGGAAGAGTATGTCGGAAATTCCAAGTATGCTGTGTTCTTCCCTCAGAAAGGTCCAAGATCCTTGGGAGACGAGATTGCAGGTGGTGACTTTGATGGTGATATGTATTT
>SMJT01000247.1:0-11537 GCA_004349715.1 Crucihimalaya himalaica | reverse complement strand
GTTGACTAAAATTAATAGGATACTCTAAAAGTAACACTAAAACGTTATACGGTATACATATTGTACATAAAAATTTGAGAATTATGTCTTAAAAAATTGGTGAAATGAAGGAAATAGATTGTTCTACTTCAAAAATTGATAAATTAAAGTTTTATGTGGCTAACCTAAATATCAAACCCAATACCAAGGTGATCAATGGGCCAATTATGCTGGTGGCAGCTGAAAATGTCGCTGATGTTCGAACCAGACCCGGCAGATAGAGAATATTTGGTATCGCCGCTCTGTAACGTAGTCAAAAACCTGAAACTATTATAATCACCATGCAAAAATAAATTCCATGGGTGCTCTAGGTTCAAATGAATGAATTTAGTTGCAATTTGGCAAGCCCAACATTCATCAATCATTAACATATACACACTGCAATTATTGTACTAGTTCTGAGTACCCGAGCAACCCCGAAAGAGTTGCTAGTAAGAGTAGCCTCCATGTAAATTCTGGCCGCTTCTTCCTGATTACGTGAAATCCAAAACAAAACACTATAATTAAAATGAAATTACAGTGTATATTAAATCAATATGAATACACACAAATGGGTTGGTTAAGTTGGTAATATTCGATATGGTCATTCGAATATGTGTTTTTTTCTTTTACTTGTCCCAATATGTTAAATCTGGCCTTTGGCAGAGATAAGGTTATAATGTAAATCATTAAAAATGCACATAAATAATCATAAAAATGTAAGAAAAAACAATAACAGGAAACCTTTGAAAGATGAGGGCGAGGGGAAGCATGAAAAGAGTAGCAAAGGAGAGACGATAAGCCACGAGGACTTTAAGGTTTGTACCATTATTGGCCGTTAGCTTAAACAAGATGAACATCCCTGCGAACATAAATTGAACCGCCACCATTGCAACTACACCCTTCATTTCTCTAATCCGCCCCACAATTTCTGGTTACAACTTTGATACCCACACTAACCATTAACTATCCGGTGCTCCTGAGCTCATGATCAGCCTTATTTATCTAGCCAAGGTGTTTTCGTCTTTCATTCCACCCCTATACCTTTTTCATTGTGCTCCACTTCTATTGTAGATACCTTGAACAAGTTGAGTGATATAAGAAGATGTGAGATTCAAATACTTGTTTATGGAAACCGGTGACTTAAGTAGCAATGTTCTTAACTTATTGAATGTGTAGAAAAAGAAAAGAAAAAAAAGAGAGATTATGTGTTGAAACGTATATTCATAATCAAAGGGAAAACAGAATACGAAGTGAAGACGTAATGCAAAAAATAAGAAGAAACTATTTATAATCGTTCTAATGACTGGACTACCTCCACAACCTTTCAACAACGTTTTCACTGAAAAATATATTTTTTGTTTCTTTTTGCAAAAGCATCTTTTTTTACCACTCTTATTGTAAAAGGTGTAGAAAAATATTAGACATGTACATAAATGCCGAACATTCTTATACGACTGGTAATGCGTTTTACTATTTGAGCCAAAATGACAATGCAGCAAAGCAACATGTTCGGTGCTATATATTAACTTTTAATTAAAACATAATTGTGAATTTAAATAAGATCTAAACAAAAGTAACATATTAGGCTGACGTTGACACGTGCTAAGCATGCTTTGTGGTTTCCCTCGATTGCTTTGCCACACACAACAACTCCAAAAGAGAGTTAAAGGCTCCTAACTCAGTATTGTCAGTAAGCAACATGCGTACGTAAATCCATATTCACTTGGTAAAAATCCAAATTTGGAAGTTTTGGGTATGGATTCTCTTCCATTCTTCTACTCTCTCTTTCATGTGACTTGCGTATTGTTTTAAAGACGATAGATCCAAAAATGAAAAGCAAGTATCGATAAATGTACATGTTATATGAGACTGAGGAAATAAAAAAGTTCTACATATTGACCCAAATTAATGATAGAATTACCTGAGAAAAATCTATCCTAATATAAATTGCAAATTTGTTACGACTGTGGCAAATTTTTAATTAAAATTTATAAAAAGAAAAACTCGTAATCCCCCAATTGAAAATATGGATAGGCAAACGAGAATTATGAACAGGGTAGAACTATAATTCAACAGCAAATTAATTGAACTAAATAAATAATAGATTTCACTATTTTTACAGACTTACAGTATTAGTTGAAAATAAATAAAACTGATCATATCAACGGCATGAATACATCATTTCTTTCACTAATGTCATTTTCTATCGTTTTCATATCTTCCACCATTGTTACCACTAGCAACAATAATCTCGAGCGATTTTTGGTTTTGGCTTTCCCCCGACGGAACTAATCCACTCATCTCTTTATTTTTGCCCCATAACACAACATATAGCCCACATACGATCAATATTGCTCCCAATACACTGAAAATTTTGAAGATACTATTAGTATAACATAATCTAACTCTTTAATAAATGTATTGTCTTCAGTTTACCTTCCTAAATAAAGCATTTCGTCCAAGAACAAAGTACCAGCCATGGCTACAATTACGAGCATGAGAGGGTTGAAAGCAGCTACAAAGAGTGGACCCCTTAGCCTCGAACAATTCGCCATTAGTGTCACCATTAGAGCTGTTCCTATTGTTCCCTAATCGTTTTTCCAAGAATGCATTATTATTAATTAAGAGGTTAGATAATAACATATACAAAAACTGGCATAACAAAATTGAATACCGAAAATGCAGCTGTCCATAGCCTTATGTCCCACCCTAGCTTCCATTGCGTCCTGTCTCTCTCTACGATCAGCGCATAGATAGTTGACTGAAAGAAACCCATTACGCTCATCAACCCCGTGCTCGTGTATTGGCATGGCAATGTTTCACTCATCTTTGCCTGTAATAAAAAAAAATTGAGTAACTCATTATTATTAATTTATGTCTAGATATGACATGTAACCACAATAATATCTAGGGTTATTGTAATGGGCCATACATTCTAGCCTAACACAACAACCCTATCAACAATGCATGTTGCTCCTATGTATGGCCAAGCTCGTTTGAAATCTAGCCCATTTTGAGTCTTGATTCAGATACATGCTTGATCCTAAAATTTGGCATTTGGCTAACCCGAAGAAATGTAGAAAAAATGGTTGATTCGACGAATTGTACTCGGCATATGTAACCTTGAAATAGACCGAACTGGCTTTGATTTTTCTAAAATGAAAAATGGTTATCTTTGCGAGCCAACCTGCCGATCGGCCCATCATAACAAACCTAGTGACAATGCATGTTGCTCACCTGTATGATGATCCATATGGCAAAAGAGATGCAACCAGCAAAGGCTAAACAGACTCCCAACACACGGTGGGACGCCGACAAAGCCACATGACTGCTGCTAGTGTCGGGTAGAAGGTTAATGTCAGACTTCAAGAAATCAATGGAAAAACCTTTGTAGAAGGTGAACAACATTGCTCCACCTATTCCCATTAATGTCCCAAATACCTTTGCTTTCCCTGCCATTGTTCGGAACCCTAATCTCTCCAACCTATGATACATCATACATAAATACATTTACGTACGTACGTTATTGTTATGAAATTTGCATTTTAAGTGAACCCGTAGAACATTTTGATTTCTCAATCAATCGCAATTATATGATTTTAAATACCTAACAGAGATGCCAACTATGAACGTTATGGCGGGTAAAAGATTAGCCACTGCAGACATGAACGTGGCCGACGTTAGTGCCATACTTTCCGAATATAGATTGTATGCTAATGATCCTCTGCATGTATCATAGGTTATAGGTATTTAATTATGTCTACTCAGTTTATAATTGAAAAAAAAAAAAGAAAAACATATGCTACGGAGGATACATATATAGTATATTTGCTTCTCGAAATTATTTACCCGAATAAGCCACACAGGAAGCTTTGGAAGACAATTTTCCCTGTCATTTTTACTCTTTTTTTCCTGTAAAAAGTTAATTGATATATTATTAATTACTGAAGGGCAAAACTAGCATATGATTCCGTATTTAAGTAATTCAACTAGACAAAATAAATACAAAGAAATTATAAGGGAAATCAGCTTGCAGATTGCGAAAGAAATTGATATATATTTTGGAATTCATATGTATTTAGTTTTCGATTTTCGACGGCTGCATATTGTATTGAAGAGAGAGAGAGAGAGAGAAAAGGACACAGCAAATATGACCTCCAAATAACTTGATAAACGGTAATAAATAGTGTAGGAAATAACTTGCCGGTTAAAGAAAAAAGCAAGAGGAACCATAACGGCGGTGGAAAAAAGGAAACGGTAAGCGATGAGAATAGGTAGGCTCACACCATAGCTTATGGCCAACTTGAAGAATATGTTGACTCCGGCTTGAGCCACCTGAACCACCAGCATCAGTATCACCGGTTTCAGCCGATCTGCCAGAACCATTTTCTCCAAAGTCCCGAGAAAAGAAGTTGATTGATTATGAGAAATGAATATCTATACGTGTACATGTGTAACTCGGCCAAGTGTATATGGCTCTATATATTAACATGCATGTTGGTGTTTGTAAGCTGAGATTAGAGAACCAAGTGTCGACACACTACGAGCGTCCCAATACGGCTGCACTTTTGGAATATATAAACATGCATGTTGGTGATTTTGTAAGTTGAGATTAGAGAACCAAGTGTCTTCACACTACGAGCGTCCCAATACGGCTGCGCTTTTGGAAAATAGCGTGATGAAGTTACCCATGAAACCATGCATTCGCCCCGCCAGATTTTCATTCAATTCTATACAACATAACATCTAGCTAAGTCGATAAACTAACCATAATATAAAAATACTTTTGTTATTAATTGAATAGCAGGTCAACGAACAACTGTATATACACACACTATGACACGAACAACGTAACTATATATAGAGATATAAATTTTGATTTTATGACAGTAAATATTTTAGTTGAACATATAGTGACCAAATTAGGTGTGCGATCTCAGATAGGAAGATAGGTGGGCAATCTCCGATAGGCAGCATGAAGAGCGCTCTCCAATAGGCAGGTAGGTGGCGATCTTCGATTGGAAGCTAAGCGAGTGTTCTCCAATAAGTAGCGTGGCGAGCATACTCCGATAGGAAGCTAGGTGGGCAATCTCCGATAGGCAGCGTGGTGAGTGTTGTAGCTAGGTGGGTTATCTCCGATTGGAAGCTAAGCAAGCGTTCTCCGATAGGTAACGTGGCGAGCATTCTCCGATAGGAAGCTAGGTGGGCGATTTCCAATAGACAGCGTGGCGAGCGTTCTTCGATAGGAAGCTAGGTGGACGATCTCTGATAGGCAGTGTGGCGATCGTTCTCCGATGGGGAGCTAGGTGGACGATCCCTGATAGGCAATGTGGCGAGCGTTCTCCAATGGGCAGCTAGGTGAGCGATCTCTGATAGACAGCGTGTCGAGCGTTCTCCGATAGGCATCTAGGTGGGCGATTTTCGATAGGCAGTGTGGCGAGCATTCTCTGATGGGCAGGTAGGTGGGCGATCTCCGATAGTCCTTCCTTCTAACTTCTCTCCGTCCTCCTTCCTCCTTTCTCTACAACATCCTTTGGTATTTATAGGATGGGGAGAGGTGACCAAATTTTTCTTTTCACTTTAGGCTTGACGGGCCGGACCGAGTTTTGTTGGGCTTCTCCCTCGGTGGGTTTAATGAGAAATGTGAAGGGCCTTGGGCTCATGTCCATCAGAAAACATGAGAAATATCAAATTTAACGTGTTCAGACAGCAATTTAGGCACAATGGAAGGTTTGTTTCTTTGTTCTTCTTCTTGTTGATGTTAGAAATATAAGTATATCATCTAGAGATGGGTGTTTACTTGAATTTAATTTGAGATAGTTATTGAAACATATGTATCTTTTACATTTAGTGTTGTAAATGCATATCCTATAAGGAATTTTGGAAAATGCACGAAGTTGCTAAAACAAGATAGAAGTTGTTCTTGGACTAAAAACATAAACATCAAGATTGGACTGCTAGCGTGGAGGCAATCGTAGGAAGGCTGACGTGGAGACAATCTGAGGAAGATTGACAAGGAGGCAATCTTAGGAAGATTCTATTATCAGAAAAGATATATTCAAATAAAGATTTAGAGTTATCTAAGATTTTGTAAGATTTTCCTAGAAACACAAATACCCAACTAGTATAAATAGGGTGATTAGTGTTTATAATCGTTCTAATGAATGGACTATCTCCACAACCTTTCAAGAGCGAAAAAATATATTTTTTGTTTCTTTTTGCAAAAGGATCTTTTTACCACTCTTATTATAAAAGGTGTAGAAAAATATTAGACATGTACATAAATGCCGAACATTCTTATACGAATGGTAATGCGTTTTACTATTTGAGCCAAAACGACAATGCAGCAACATGTTCGGTGTTATTAACTTTTGATTAAAACATAATTGTGAATTTAAATAAAATTTAAATAAAATCTAAATAAAAGTAACATATTAGGCTGACGTTGACACGTGCTAAGCATGCTTTGTGGTTTCCCTCGATTGCTTTGCCACACACAACAACTCCAAAAGAGAGTTAAAGGCTCCTAACTCAGTATTGTCGGTAAGCAACATGCGTACGTAAAGCCATATTCACTTGGTAAAAATCCAAATTTGGAAGTTTTGGGTTTGGATTCTCTTCCATTCTTCCTCTACTCTCTTTCATGTGACTTGCGTATATTGTTTGAAAGATGATAGATCCAAAAATGAAAAGCAAGTTTCGATAAATGTTACATGTTATGAGAATGAGGAAAGAAAAAAGTTCTACATATTGACCAAAAATAATGATAGAATACCTGAGAAAAATCTATCCTAATGTAAATTGCAAATTTTTAATTAAAATTTTATAGAAAGAGAAACTCGTAATGCCCCAACTGAAAATATGGATAGGCAAACGAGAATTATGAACATGGTAGAACTATAATTCATTAGCAAATTAATTGAACTAATATAAAAAATTGATTTTACTATTTTTACAGTATTATTTGAAAATGAATAAAACTGATCATATCAACGGTATGAATACATCATTTCTTTCACTAATGTCATTCTCTATCGTTCTCATATCTGCCTGAGATCTAGCCACCATTACTTGTTACCATTAGCAACAATAATCTCGAGCGATTTTTGTTTTTGGATATCTCCCGAGGGATCTAATCCACACATCTCTTTATTTTTTCCCCATAACACAACATATAGCCCACATACGATCAATATTGCTCCCAATACACTGAAAATTTTGAAGATACTATTAGTATAACATAATCTAACTCTTTTACAAATGTATTGTCTTCAGTTTACCTTCCTAAATAAAGCATTTCGTCCAAGAACAAAGCACCAGCCATGGCTACAATTAGGCCTGGGATAAAAAACCGAACCGAAATAACCGAACCGAACCGAACCGAGATTTATGGGTTTCGGTTCGGTTTCGGTTATAAGGGCATAACCGATCGGCAACATATATAATTGCAATCGGTTATCGGTTCGGGTCGGTTCGGTTCGGCCGAACCGAACGGTTAACCGAAATAACATAAAACCCTAATTTGTAGTTATAACTTATAACCCATCCTCTTCTTTCTTTCTTTCTTTTCTTCTCCTTCTCGTTTTCTCCNGCTACAATTACGAGCATGAGAGGGTTGAAAGCAGCTACAAAGAGTGGACCCCTTAGCCTCGAACAATTCGCCATTAGTGTCACCATTAGAGCTGTTCCTATTGTTCCCTAATCGTTTTTCCAAGAATGCATTATTATTAATTAAGAGGTTAGATAATAACATATACAAAAACTGGCATAACAAAATTGAATACCGAAAATGCAGCTGTCCATAGCCTTATGTCCCACCCTAGCTTCCATTGCGTCCTGTCTCTCTCTACGATCAGCGCATAGATAGTTGAATGAAAGAAACCCATTACGCTCATCAACCCCGTGCTCGTGTATTGGCATGGCAATGTTTCACTCATCTTTGCCTGTAATAAAAAAAAATTGAGTAACTCATTATTATTAATTTATGTCTAGATATGACATGTAACCACAATAATATCTAGGGTTATTGTAATGGGCCATACATTCTAGCCTAACACAACAACCCTATCAACAATGCATGTTGCTCCTATGTATGGCCAAGCTCGTTTGAAATCTAGCCCATTTTGAGTCTTGATTCAGATACATGCTTGATCCTAAAATTTGGCATTTGGCTAACCCGAAGAAATGTAGAAAAAATGGTTGATTCGACGAATTGTACTCGGCATATGTAACCTTGAAATAGACCGAACTGGCTTTGATTTTTCTAAAATGAAAAATGGTTATCTTTGCGAGCCAACCTGCCGATCGGCCCATCATAACAAACCTAGTGACAATGCATGTTGCTCACCTGTATGATGATCCATATGGAAAAAGAGATGCAACCAGCAAAGGCTAAACAGACTCCCAACACACGGTGGGACGCCGACAAAGCCACATGACTGCTGCTAGTGTCGGGTAGAAGGTTAATGTCAGACTTCAAGAAATCAATGGAAAAACCTTTGTAGAAGGTGAACAACATTGCTCCACCTATTCCCATTAATGTCCCAAATACCTTTGCTTTCCCTGCCGTTGTTCCGAACTCTAATCTCTCCAACCTTTGATACATAAATACATTTACATACGTTGTTGTTATGAATGTTGCATTTAATGTGAACCCGGAACGTTGGTATTTAGAACATTTTGATCTCTCAATCAATCGCAATTATATGATTTTAAATACCTAACAGAGATGCCAACTATGAACGTTATGGCGGGTAAAAGATTAGCCACTGCAGACATGAACGTGGCCGACGTTAGTGCCATACTTTCCAAATATAGATTGTATGCTAATGATCCTCTGCATGTATCATAGGTTATAGGTATTTAATTATGTCTACTCAGTTTATAAATGAAAAAAAAAAAAGAAAAACATATGCTACGGAGGATACATATATAGTATATTTGCTTCTCGAAATTATTTACCCGAATAAGCCACACAGGAAGCATTGGAAGACAATTTTCCCTGTCATTTTTACTCCTTTTTTCCTGTAAAAAAAAATAATTGATATATTATTAAGGGTTACTGAAGGGCAAAATTAGCATATGATTCATGCAGGACAAAATTAATACAAAATAAAAAATTATAAGGGAAATCAGCTAGCAGATTGCGAAAGAAATTGATATATATTTTGGAATTCATATGTATTTAGTTTTCGATTTTCGACGGCTGCATATTGTATTGAAGAGAGAGAGAGAGAGAGAAAAGGACACAGCAAATATGACCTCCAAATAACTTGATAAACGGTAATAAATAGTGTAGGAAATAACTTGCCGGTTAAAGAAAAAAGCAAGAGGAACCATAACGGCGGTGGAAAAAAGGAAACGGTAAGCGATGAGAATAGGTAGGCTCACACCATAGCTTATGGCCAACTTGAAGAATATGTTGACTCCGGCTTGAGCCACCTGAACCACCAGCATCAGTATCACCGGTTTCAGCCGATCTGCCAGAACCATTTTCTCCAAAGTCCAGAGAAAAGAAGTTGATTGATTATGAGAAATGAATATCTATACGTGTACATGTGTAACTCGGCCAAGTGTATATGGCTCTATATATTAACATGCATGTTGGTGTTTGTAAGCTGAGATTAGAGAACCAAGTGTCGACACACTACGAGCGTCCCAATACGGCTGCACTTTTGGAATATATAAACATGCATGTTGGTGATTTTGTAAGTTGAGATTAGAGAACCAAGTGTCTTCACACTACGAGCGTCCCAATACGGCTGCGCTTTTGGAAAATAGCGTGATGAAGTTACCCATGAAACCATGCATTCGCCCCGCCAGATTTTCATTCAATTCTATACAACATAACATCTAGCTAAGTCGATAAACTAACCATAATATAAAAATACTTTTGTTATTAATTGAATAGCAGGTCAACGAACAACTGTATATACACACACTATGACACGAACAACGTAACTATATATAGAGATATAAATTTTGATTTTATGACAGTAAATATTTTAGTTGAACATATAGTGACCAAATTAGGTGTGCGATCTCAGATAGGAAGATAGGTGGGCAATCTCCGATAGGCAGCATGAAGAGCGCTCTCCAATAGGCAGGTAGGTGGCGATCTTCGATTGGAAGCTAAGCGAGTGTTCTCCAATAAGTAGCGTGGCGAGCATACTCCGATAGGAAGCTAGGTGGGCAATCTCCGATAGGCAGCGTGGTGAGTGTTGTAGCTAGGTGGGTTATCTCCGATTGGAAGCTAAGCAAGCGTTCTCCGATAGGTAACGTGGCGAGCATTCTCCGATAGGAAGCTAGGTGGGCGATTTCCAATAGACAGCGTGGCGAGCGTTCTTCGATAGGAAGCTAGGTGGACGATCTCTGATAGGCAGTGTGGCGATCGTTCTCCGATGGGGAGCTAGGTGGACGATCCCTGATAGGCAATGTGGCGAGCGTTCTCCAATGGGCAGCTAGGTGAGCGATCTCTGATAGACAGCGTGTCGAGCGTTCTCCGATAGGCATCTAGGTGGGCGATTTTCGATAGGCAGTGTGGCGAGCATTCTCTGATGGGCAGGTAGGTGGGCGATCTCCGATAGTCCTTCCTTCTAACTTCTCTCCGTCCTCCTTCCTCCTTTCTCTACAACATCCTTTGGTATTTATAGGATGGGGAGAGGTGACCAAATTTTTCTTTTCACTTTAGGCTTGACGGGCCGGACCGAGTTTTGTTGGGCTTCTCCCTCGGTGGGTTTAATGAGAAATGTGAAGGGCCTTGGGCTCATGTCCATCAGAAAACATGAGAAATATCAAATTTAACGTGTTCAGACAGCAATTTAGGCACAATGGAAGGTTTGTTTCTTTGTTCTTCTTCTTGTTGATGTTAGAAATATAAGTATATCATCTAGAGATGGGTGTTTACTTGAATTTAATTTGAGATAGTTATTGAAACATATGTATCTTTTACATTTAGTGTTGTAAATGCATATCCTATAAGGAATTTTGGAAAATGCACGAAGTTGCTAAAACAAGATAGAAGTTGTTCTTGGACTAAAAACATAAACATCAAGATTGGACTGCTAGCGTGGAGGCAATCGTAGGAAGGCTGACGTGGAGACAATCTGAGGAAGATTGACAAGGAGGCAATCTTAGGAAGATTCTATTATCAGAAAAGATATATTCAAATAAAGATTTAGAGTTATCTAAGATTTTGTAAGATTTTCCTAGAAACACAAATACCCAACTAGTATAAATAGGGTGATTAGTGTTTATAATCGTTCTAATGAATGGACTATCTCCACAACCTTTCAAGAGCGAAAAAATATATTTTTTGTTTCTTTTTGCAAAAGGATCTTTTTACCACTCTTATTATAAAAGGTGTAGAAAAATATTAGACATGTACATAAATGCCGAACATTCTTATACGAATGGTAATGCGTTTTACTATTTGAGCCAAAACGACAATGCAGCAACATGTTCGGTGTTATTAACTTTTGATTAAAACATAATTGTGAATTTAAATAAGATCTAAA
>SMJT01000246.1:0-11849 GCA_004349715.1 Crucihimalaya himalaica | reverse complement strand
GATCATTAATTAATATCGATTGCTCACCGTTTGATCTAGCTTACCGTTTACTTACCGGTTCAGCGTTTCGATCGGTTAACGGTTGCGTTTAGATCGCTCTACGTTTCACCACTCGGGATCGATACTCGATCGCCACTTACTTTCTTTCTTCTCTTTCTCTTTCTCTTTCTCTTTCTCTCTCTAAGAGTATTTGTTATGTTTTTGATGTTTGTGTGTGATTAAATGAGAGAGTGAGAGTGTCCTTATATAGAGAAGAGAATGAGCAATTTGATGTCATGCATGACATCAAAAATTATGAGTGGAGAAGTTAGGTCTTAGAGTGGAGATGACATGGTGAAGACATCACCCATGATATCATTGAGTTGAACTATTCAAAGTTCCTAACAATTTGTAGGTATATAAATTTTTCTGTTTCATTTCTTTCTTAATACATGTTTTAGTTTGTATATGGTACTTATGACACCGATCGCAGATATTTTATCTAGGCACAAAAGACAGTTTAGGATTTATGTGTTATAAACAACAACAAAAAAAAGGACTTAGGTCAAGGAAATCCGAATAGATAGTGACACGTGGCAAAGAGTTGTCGAAATGAAATTTTTTTTTTTAAATTAAGAAAAAAAAAACAGTGCAGATGTTTAGTCGGAAGAGACAAGCCGACTTGATTTTATTAGTTAATAATAAATATCTTTGAAAAAGACTATAAAGAGGGAAATGTTTTCTTATTAATGATTATTTTTACAAAAAAAAAACAAAAGGCAAATTTCTTTGGTCTGACCCATACCTTTACCATTTCTGAAGACTTGAAACGTCCCACTAAAATCTTCATAATAATACTACTATATTGTATAATTCTTAGATAGAATATTAAAAAGTTGTAAAGCTAAAATGCTCAATAGAACTTAGTGACGGATATGATTAAAGTAAAGCCACCTGGTTACCTCTTCAATTAACCTCTCTTTGTCCGTTTCAGGTAAAAAATTTGGTAAATTTTTTTTTTGGTTAAAACCTTTTGCACTAACTTTTGACGTTAAATCTTGAAATTAGAATTGTAATGCAAAAGTTGAACAAAAAAAAAGAATTGCAATACAAAAGACATTATAAATTCGTGTAAAACACAATGTATAGTGTTAAGTAAAACATAATAAGATTAGAAAGTAAAATTTACCAAAAGGAAATGTTCTATAAAAATATAAGGAAATGTTAATTAACAAGATTTTTTAAAAAAAATTGTGTGAAATTTATTAAAATGACATTCAATTGTAAAACATATGGAGTATATAATTAAAGACTAAGATTTTAATACAAAGCTTCTCACTTATTAGCAAGATAGTGTCACAAAATAAAGAGATAAAAAAACATAGCTTTTTACTAAAGGAAACAAAGAAAGAAAACGACAAAAAAAGACCAAGTAAGAAAATACCACTAATGTCCATATATATACATATATGGCACAACCTTTATAACAAAAAACATATCCAGAAAAGGAAACTCAGGGACATCAAAACTTTTTAAAAGGAACACTAGATGAATATAATACATATATCGTTGTGTAAATAAGCATCAATCAGTCGACTGATTCTTATAAAACATATATATAATACAAGACGAATTAAGTGGCGCCATATAGATCGCTGGATTGATTTCCGAATCTATATCTCAGCAACGAACATGTGACGAAACATAGATAGATCTGTTTGTGTATGTAGAAAACAATGCTTTATAATAAAGAATGATATATAAATAGTCAAAACACTTGATTATGGGTTATAAAAAAATGATTAATCTCGTCAAATACAAAGAAGAGAAAATTCCAGAAAGATCATACTTACTCTTCGTCATATTATTGGATCTTTGATTGACAAACATGAAAACTTTGCCAAATTAAAATGTAGCCTTAGTTTCAAACCTCCTTTTTATGTACTACTGAAAAGATATGTGTCAAAGACTTTTGTAGTTCATATATAACGAGTGGCTGTTATTCATAATCTCATCTTATATTAGAATAAAAAACAAACTCAAGGACATGAACTATTCTCAACTAAGAAGCTGCAAATATAAATAATACAAGAGTAACAATATAATTAAATCAACACATGAAGTCGCGAAATTAAGGGTGTAAATCACTAGAAGGCTGGTCAAGCCCTAAATGATAACCCTAAAACTCCAGGAAAAAGAAAACCCAAACCCTAATTCAACAATACAAGAAACACCCTTAATTAAAACATATGATTTGATATATCATATAAGTGATATAATGAACAAAAGCCAACAAAAGAACAATATGACTACATATACGTACCAACAATACAAACCGATCAATAACCCCACAAGTCCTCATCATTAGAATTCTCCGGAGAGTCATCGGACGGCCGAGAACCCATCCACGACGGTGGTGCAAGCATCATCCCTTCCGCCATATTAGCCAGCAAGTTAGGCATATTCAAGACTTCGTCTTCGTCGATAAACTCTGTCCCACACCACGACGACGAAGACGCCACATCATTATCTACTTGGCATTCACGCGCTCTCAACTTCGAACTACTACTACACATCTTCTTTGCATCTTTCTTCTCCTCCCCTTCCTCACATCCCTTCACTGCTGCTGCAGCGGCCGCAGCGGTTCTAATATCCGCTGCAGATTTCGATACGGGAACCGGGTATGATCGAGCGGATTCCGGGAAGTTCAAGACCGCTTCTCTTCCTTTAAGAGCTATGGCAGCCACATCGTAGGCTGCGGCTGCCATCTCTGCCGTGGGGTAAGTTCCAAGCCAGATTCTTGTGGTTTTCTTCGGCTCACGAATCTCAGAAACCCATTTCTTGCTTCGGCACCGGATTCCTCTGTACACCGGATCTTTTTTCCGGCTAGAAGACATTCAATTATTCGTACTATTCTTAGTATATAGTAAGTAGCAAGCGGGAGAAGGGTTCTCACACGTGCGAGGTGGCCAATTAATGAAAGAAATTGAAGAAGTGTTGGGTTAAGAGGGTCATTTGGTAGGATTTGTATGGTGACCATCAGCCACATATATATAGAATTGGAAAGGTAACAGTGTATATATACACATGTGTGTGTGTTATGTATATATAAAGATGGATTATTAATTGAATTAGTTAGGGTTTAGTGAAGGACTAATGTTTAAATGTGATATGGATCATGAAAGGGTTATTTCACAAATATTTTCTTAAGGCACAATTGTTATTCTCTTTAACTTTCTCACTTGGGGTTGTCGAAAGTGTGTTGGCTTTGGTTGGGGTTATTTTTGTAATAATTAGTAAGAAAGAAAAAATTACAGTTTATAGTTATATTAGATTAGGTCCCGCGTATACGCAAGATTATATATTAAATAAAATAATTTACAACAACTTCATAATATTAAATTAAAATAATTTTTAAAAATAAAATAATATATATATATTTCCAATAGAATGAAATTGGATATATGATGGTGATTTTGGAAAAAAAAAGTGTTTTGTTGAGAAAATATGAGACTATTTATTTGTTTATATAGAGTTCAATATCTACAATTTTTTTTCTTTTAGAATTAGAAGTTTTATTTTTGTTTATATAGAGTTCAACGTTTACAATTCTTTATTTTTTAGAAATAAATTTTTTCTTATTTATGCAAATTTATTTGTTAGCGAAATAGTATATTTTCTTTATACAATTTTCATTTTCCGAATAATGATATTTAATTATTTTTTGTATAGTTAGTTTTCTTACAATATTTTTTGATATTTTTTTAACCTTCACACGTGTCGAAATCTTGAATCGATGGATATGACACGTATCGCGATCTTGGGAGTTAGTACATTTGAAAGCTCTTCTTTATATAATAAGACTAGATTAGGTCCCGCGTATACGCGTGATTATAATTTAATATTTTAAACTTTATAAAAAAAAACCAAAATAGAAAATATGAAAAACAGAATTAAATCACCTGTAAAAATAATTATATAATAAAATATTAAGGACGTCTATACAAATTCATTCATCAATATAAAAACTTAACAAACTTACTATTATTTATTGATTTTGATTATATAGCTTGTTTATTTTTATTTGAATAAGATTTATTTATTTTTAATCGTATTTGACCTTTTTTTTTTTTCAAATTGACATAAAGATAAATTAGTATTATTACTTTGAATTTTTTTGCTCGTGTCTTTTTTGTATGATAGTCAATTTCTAAAAAGTATAAAAAAAATCGACCGAAATTAAAAAAAATTAATAACCATAAATATATAAAAAAAGTTTACGAAAATTTCATAATAATAAAATAAAATAGCTTTTTCTGAAAAGTAGAAGAAAAACAAAGTAGAATTAGAAGAAAATTTAATAATCATAAAATATAAAAATAATTTTCTATGACAACATTGTAATTGTAAATTAAAATAAGGGCGAATTGCTAAAAATAGACCCAAAATTGAGTTTGAATGCAAAACTAGACCCCAATTAATTTGAAAACAAAATGCAAAACTGAAATTGACTTTTGGGGTATGAAATTACATTAACCCCTTATTTGCAAACAAAAAAAACAGAAACCGCAATTAACAGTTGTAACCTCCGCGCGAAGTAGACTTCTTGAACGAAGTCTCACAGTAGACTTCGTCATGACATCCATGAAGTCTGAACCGCTAATTAAACCTTAGATTTAAATTAGAAAATAATAAAAAATTATTTCAATCAATTCTTCTAAAGAAAATAAGATTATCTAAAATATGAACTTTATAAATTAAAATTTCCGAAACTTTAATAAATTTAAGCATGTAAGGTTGATTATGTTCTAAAATACATAAACAGTCGCAGACTTCAACCATGAAGTCTGAACCTTAATTAAATGTGAAATTTTAATTAAAAAATGAAAAAAAATATTTCGATCAAAATTTTTGAAGAGAAATTATTTAAATCAAATCGAATAGGTTTAAAATTTTTTTCATAAAACTAAGCCATTTGATGTAAACCATGTGAGGCATTTAGGTTAGAGGTTACCAATGGGTAAGAAATCCATGCATATATCTTTAGGGTTAGACTTAGATTGATATGTTTTTGATATAAATAGCGATCCTTCGTATAGTTGTTAGATTTTGAATATATTATACTATTTTCATGTCAAATGTTAGTATTTGTTAACAAAGAGAGAAATAAACATTCAAATTTAGAGTTTAGGGCTTACAGACTTCTCGATTTCGGGTGAAGTCTCCCGGTAGACTTCGCATGTGAAGTCTGTAAGATTTTGTTATCGTAGACTTCTTGTAGCAGTCTGATGAATTCAATGAAATCCAAAATTTTGAAATGTTCACGAAAAATTTGGAGGAAAATTTTTGGGAAAAATTTACATTTACTAAAGAAGATAAAACTGAAATTGCAATAGTTAATCTATGTAAAAAATTAAAAAATCTCCATCGCTCTTTTTCTCCTTCGAATCACCAATTTTGCGGAAATCTCTAAACGTCGACACTCTTTCTCCTCTTCGCCGTAAGTTATCGATATTCTTTCCCTCTTTCTCCTCTCTCGCCGGAAAACTCTAATCCCATCTTTTTATTTGATTCGCAGATCTGGGAATCGCAACCGTCTATTCATCCTTCAAAGCTATTCTTTTCTGTCTTCGCATATCAGATGAAGTAGATGGCGGTCGGTGAGAGCAGCATTGATTCTAGATGACGATGACGATGACGATGAAGATGAAGATCCAGATGAAGATGAAGATGAGATCCCGATGAAGATGAAGAAGAAGAATCAGATGAAACTCACACTTACTAATCCAGACTCTGAGATGCCAATGCAAAATTTTTGTCACTAGTGAAGAAGGAGTACGATAATGCATTATCGTACTCCTCTTCACCAGGTCGACAAAATTTTGCATTGACATCTCAGGGTCTGGGTTAGTAAGTGTGAGTTTCATCTTTCATCTTCTTCTTCATCTTCATTGGGCTCTTCATCTTCATCTTAGACAACAAACACAATATTATTTTATTAATTCTTTTGAAATGGATTGGAACTTTATTTCTTAGTTTTATGTTAATTATCTTGTATTTCTCTATTATGTTAATTATTATTGGAACTTGATTGTAAATCAAATACAAAGTTCGAAACTCGAAAAATACAAAAAGAACTGGTCATATAGAACAACGAGAACACCTAGAGACTTCTAAAAGTAGACATCACGAGTAGACTTCACCAAGAGACTTCATATTCATACAGAACACCCAGTTAGAGACTTTTCCAGTAGACTTCCAGCACAGACTTCCTCTATGAAGTGGTAATAATCATTTACATAGAACTTAATCAACCTTAATTTTATGAAAGTTCTTGAAATTTTAATTTATAAAAGTTCATATTTGGGATAATCTTATTTTCTTTAGAGAAATTCATTGAGATTATTTTTTATTATTTTCCTAATTTAAATCTACGGTTTAATTACGGTTCAGACTCGACCATGAAGTCTGGAACCTAATTAAATGTGGAATTTTAATTAAAAAATGATAAAAATTATTCAATCAAAATTTTTAAAGATAAATTATTTTAAATCAATCGATAGTAGTTTAAAAAAAATTCATAAAACTAAGCCATTTGATGTAAACCATGCGAGGCATATATGTTAGAGGTTGCCAATGGGTAGAATCCGATGCATATATCTTTAGGGTTAGACTTAGATTGATATTTTTGATTATAAAATGGCGATCCTTCGTATAGTTGTATGTTTTTGAACATATTATACTATTTTGATGTCAAATGTTAGTATTTGTTAACAAAGAGTGAATTAAACGTTCGAATTTTAGAGTTTAGGGCTTACAGACTTCTCGAGTTTTGGTGAAAGTCTCACGGTAGACTTCGCATGTGAAGTCTGTAAGATTTTGTTATCGTATGAAATTCAATTAAATCCAAAACAAGTTTAATATATTATAAATAATTTATGTTCTTAAACTGAGATTTAGATAGATAAATTCTCTATCTAGGGACAATTGCCCTGTATCTTGCTACCGTATCAACACAAGAAGTCGTCTCTCTCAAATCTTAACCATCTTCCATCGCTGGGTCGAACAAAATGTCCGATAGCCCTTCTTCAGTTTCAGCAAGTGTACATTATCACCACCTGTCTGAATTAGATTGTTATTGTCGAGATCAATTTACGATAGGTTAAACTGTAGTAATAACACACTTACGCGCAACTGATTATCCTCCATAATTTAAGCACCACGATCACCGCTCCACCCTCCTGTTCCTTAAAGCCATTCCAGAAGTTATAAACGTGTTCACCGGTTGCACAACACTTTAACATATTGTCCATGTATTATGATAATAAAAAAGTTGTTGTAAATTACAACACGGTGAACTTCGTCATGGTATTATTATTGTTTGGTTTAAACTTACTTGGCATCTTTGATGTGAAACACACTCTTTGAAAATGTACGGCCAAGTGACTCTCTTGAAGGGGGGCATTGTTGCAGAAGCATGCCCTAGTATCTACATCATAAGTGTCTCTTTAGTTAAATAAAGTTACAGCATATAAATTATGGGTAAGAATTGCATGCATACCTATAGCAACGTTCGTTTTGGTTTGATGTTCAACAGTAATTGGTCAAACTTAAAAAATCCAAGTAGTGCTCGTCGTTCAATAGGATTGATTTTTATGATTCCAGTCTTCGTATACTGGGTAGACTGGATTGTAAGTTTGAAATGAGAGTTTGTTGGCACGGACGCTGCGAATCCAGCTGTGACTGCTACATTCTGTATTTCAATCCAGTCCCTTAATACACTCCAATCCAGAAAACGCTGGCACATGTTCTGGAGTAATCATCAACTCCATCTTAGTTCCCTGCATAAAAAAAAGCATCACCAAAGTATTGTATTGTCAGATCCATGTACTGATGTCTGCATGTAAGTGAATATCTCTTACCGCTTCATCTACTAATATGTAGGACGCAGTAGGAACCTACATTGAGAACGGAGTAAAAGTAGCGCGGAGAATCTTGACTTTATAACACACAATCTGTTTTGCAGCCATTGTTTCTTTCCATTTGCTTCGGCTAGAAGGTTGTAAGCATCCATCGGTTTTGTTTTTTCTGTTTGTGAGTTTTTGTGTTTTTGAGATAAAGCAGTGAAGAAGAAATGATACGACATGGAGGTGGAATGATTATAGATGGGAACTGAAAGAGTTAATAGATGAGAAACTGAAGAGACGGACGTATCTTAATCTAAGGACGTGACTTTAAAAAAAAAAAAAATTGCAGCCTTTCTAGTTCTTAAGGTTTTTTTTAAGAGGTTACAGACTTCTTCAGTAATGTCTGTATAGACTTCATGGAAGACTTTCACACGCAGATTCAACGAGCAACTGGACTTTTCCTCTGTAAAAGTCACCGATTTATTTAATTTGGGGGAAAAAAAAACAACAAAAAATTTACTGACAATTTACAGCTGTGAAATTACGAAGTCTGAAGCTAATCTCTAATAAGTCAGAAATGAAGACTATAGACTTCATACAGACTTCACAAGCAACTCTATGAGAGACTTGTTTGGCGAAGTCTGCTACGACTTCCTCTGTAAGTCACGATTTATCTATTTTGGGGGGAAAAAACTTTGGTAAAATATTTTACACTGTAAAGTACTTACCACGGTTTGGCATAAACTTTTCGCTGTAAATATACGAAGTCATGTAGCGAAGCTTCTCCAAATGAAGTTGAAATGACAGATTTTTCTATAGACTTTCACGACCAGGATTTACACGCAGACTTCTACGAGAGACTTCTTTGGCGAAGTCTGCAATAGACTTCGATCTATTACGTAACCGATATTATCTAATGTTAAAAAATTTTAAAAATATACAGTCTGTCAAGATAGAATTTCGGAGAACTGGATAAGACGTTTTAGTGTTAAATAAAATCTACATCTACTAAAAAAATTAAAGAAATCTCCATCGCTCTTTCCTTCTCCGAAACACCTAAAGTCAGCGGATTCTCAAAACGCCGCCGCTCTCTTATCCTCGCTTTCTCCTCTTCGCGTAAAGTTTATCGATTTTCTTCTCCTGCGGGAAAACCCCAAATTCTTCTCTTACGGACGACACTTTCCTCGCCAGAAATCACCATGCGACAACACTCTTCGACGACTGCGACACTCTTCTCTACTCTTTCTCGTGAACTGTTTCTTCTTTTTTTTTTGTATCTAAACCCAATTTTATTATCGGCAGTTCTGGAAATCGCAGCTTCATTCACATCTTCATACTTCATTTTCGTACCAGTAATCAAATTAAATTTTATTTTAGTCTCTTCGCGCTGCCCTTTTATCTAATATTGTTGAAGAACTCTCATAAGAGAAGTTTATATGCAGACTCGCGCGGCGAAGTCGTACACTTCACAGTCATATCTAACTTCCGTTTTTTCTTCTTGACATAGGTTTGGTAATATGGCTCTTTCGCGGAGCTGAAATAGCTGAGATAGCAATCGGAGGAGGCTATTCACCATATTCCAACGAGTTCCATACATGATTTTCGAGACACTTTAACCAAAGACGCTGAGCCGCAGTCTTCCTATGTACCACGAGCAACAGATCGCATTGGCATCAAGGCTGTCCACTATATTATCAGTTTCAACTATGTGCCATCTAAACATGAGATTGGAAGCTAGTTTGGTGAAGTCCCAGTGAGATTCTCTTTAAAACGCAGTTTTGACAACATCACTAGGCTCAACTGTATTATGTTGAACACTTATGACTCCGGAGCCGAGAGCTGAGATCACAGAGAGCTGAAGGGATTGTTTGGGTAAATCTTGGAGTCGATGTGGTGTGTAGGACAAGCTATGAAGCTTGGTATCAGCGTGTTCACGCTGTGCTCAAGGGGATTCGGAAAGACAGTGGAGGTTGCGTATCTAGCATCCTGCCAGTTGCTTATGCTCACCCTCACAATCGATGGATCAGTGAACCTGCTAGGTTGGTGATGGATCTGGAAAGTTTGCTTGCATACCCTTGGGGAGGGAGCTTTCAAGATGTCTGATTTCGTCGGTGAAGGCTGCCTATATCTCAGGCCTTATCACATATGCGGATTTTGTCCAATAGCATTGAGTCCTGGTTTACTTTGCCCTAACCGGTCTGCAAAAGACGGTAGATCCTTCCCATTGACCCCAATGAATGCAAGGCCACCTCTCCTATCTTACAAAAACAAAGGAGGAAAAACACTCAGAAATGGCATCCTCAAGCAGTATGTCTGTTTATTATATTATCTATCTCCTTCACACATTGTGTTCTGTTATTATTATCTGATCTCCCTCTATTCAATTTATGATGTTGTAGACCAAGAGTATGCAGCTTTGTTCGAGAAACGCATTTGATGAGATGTTCCACGGTGGATGATGATGAGAGGATGAGGGAATTGTCAACATTGTGAAAGCAATGTATGACATTTCTCAATACCCGTTGGCATGGCAAAGAGGACACTGGCATCTAAGGTGTGTTTGCGCTCAAACTTCAAGGAGAAGTTGCTTTGAAGGAAGGAAGAGGTGAGAGGATGAGGTGAAGGATAGTGAAGGATGGCCTTATCATGGGCCATTTATCCCCCTGAAAGAGAGCTAAAGCTCCTGAGAGGTAAGTGAAGAAAAGCTCGTATATCCCTGAATTTGGTCAGCGCATATATGATGCGTTGAAGGATGTAGTTGACACGTCGGGACCGACAACACGTTGGACTAAGTTGAAGGGCAAGTTGGTTGAGTTGAACTGAAGATTGTCTTACTCCTGACAAAGTAAACGGTCTGAGTTCTGCTTTGATAAGTTACCAGCGAGCTATGAAGAATAATACCCGGAGGAAGTGAAAGAAATCCTCTGAGAGAAGCAGGCGAATCTGAAGCAATCAAATCAACCTGAGGAAGGGGTTATCTTCATAAACCTTCTCCAAAGGAATCCCAAGGGGCAGAAGAAAAGTAAAAAGGTAGATGTCATTCGTGGTCAGTCACGTTGGATGCATGTGAAGTTTGTTGCGAGTTTAACTTCTTATTTGCATTGTTTTGGAAAGTTAGAATGTGTTTTGTGCTTTATGGCAATAAAAAAATGTTTGTCTTGTCCATTAGGAAAATCTGCAATAAAAACTATGATTTGTCTTCAAACTATGCAGAGCGTGTTAACAAGGCAGTGAAGGCAGTGTTTGCTGTAGAAAACCCAAGATGTAGATACGGTGTTTAAAAGCAAAAAGGGCAAAACAGAACTTGAAGGGAAAGCAGCAATGCTAATAGCTAAGAAGATGGGTGATAAGAAAAGTTGCAAGACAGGTGGTTGTTCGTCCTCTGCAATTGGCTATGGACCCTTATAGTCCTATTGCCAAGAACAAAAAGCTAAGCTGACTGCTCTTTGGCGACTTGCCCGTAAGTTAACTATTAATCAGCCCTTTTAATACATAGTTTATGTCACATGATTTTGAATGTGTGGTACTCATTTTAAAGGGAGTGAAGCAGAAAACCCAAAGGAACACTCAACCACAATGGTACAAGTGATTGCAGACTCCCAGAATATGGCTTTGGACCTGGTGAGACTTCTTGTAATAAGCTTTGAGAGTGAGTCTCATATGAAGTTGAGATTGAAGTCTCCATATAAAAGTCTGAGATTTAACTTATGTTTTTTGTTTTATCGTTACTTGTCAGGTTGCTTTACAATAACTAATTATTTGCTTACCGCAGCACATTGATGCTGAATCAATCTATTCTAGGACAACGGTTCACGAAGCATCCAGAATGGTTATGACCATCAATCTGCTTTGTTGATTCAATTTCACGCACGATGTGGAAGTCTAAGTATGAGAATATCTAAAAAGTGTGATGAAAATGGTGTAGGAGATGCATACCTCTCTGGTGCGTATGATCTTGCCACC
>SMJT01000245.1:0-11986 GCA_004349715.1 Crucihimalaya himalaica | reverse complement strand
CGTGAAGTACTTTGAAAATTTCAGAAAGTGAAGTCTGTCAAAAAGTATCAAATAAAAATTTCAACTTTCAAAAAATTTGAAAATATTCAAAAGAATTCAAAAAAATTTCAATTTTTTTGAAATATTTCAAATTAAGAGGTGAAGTGTGAAATTTCAAAGGTGAAGTCTAAAATTTCAAAAAAATCAAAAAAACAAATAAAAAAAAATCGAAAAAATATCAAAATTATTCGAATTTCAGAGGTGAAGTTTCAAAGTGTGAAATCTGAAATTTCCAAAGTGTGAAGTCTGAAACTTCAAAAGTAAAAGTCTAAAATTTCGAAAAAAATTAAAAAATTTTCGAATTTTTTGAATATTCAGATGTGAGTTCCGAATTTTTTTAAAGGTGAAGTCTGAAATTCTTCAAAGGTGAAGTCTAAAATTTAAAATTGAATCTGAACTTTTAAATAACCCTAGTTTTACTCTCTATATATAAACTCAATTTTTTTATTCATCTAATTTCTCTTTCTCTTTCTGCTCATTCTGCTGCCTTCTCTCTCTCTTTCGCGTTCTTTTCTCATGACATCATTCCACTCATTTCTCTCTCTCTCTCTCATTATCTCTTCTCATCAAATTATGTATAATTTTCTCACCTAACACTTCCCAGGCGTCAATGGCCAAAAAGGGTTTCCATTCAAAAAAATTGCAGGAATCCTCTCACACACCATTACAAATCCACACTACCACACGCCCAAACAATCCACTCGTAAACCCGTACTACCTCACGTGTCAGTCACAACGACGCTCGTTTTCTTGTTTTTTTCCGTTTTTTGTCGCTTGGGTATTCTCTACCAAAAGTGTATATCTCTCTTAACCAGAATAATCCATATAGTTCTGAATAACACACCACCCCATCGCGTTCCCCACACTTATATAACGTTAACTTCTTGGCATCTATCTCCGTTCAACTAACGTACTTCATACTTAACTTTATGTCTCACTGCATACAGATTAGGAACAGTACACACCCAAAAACAGAAATAGTTAAGTAGGGCGGGGGGTCGTTTACTTCTTTAGATTATTCAACAATTTATGTTTCTAAACCAAATTAAGAATTGATATCTTTAAATTTCTCTGTGCGTTATGATTTGTTTTTTGGAAATTTCAATCTAGAGATTCATATGAATCTTCATCAATTAGAGGATAAACCGAACCAAAAAATTTCATTAAATGAAAACTTCCAATCCCAAATCTACGGAGACATAAATCCAATTCAAATGCTACCGCCAACTTTACATTCAAATCACAACGTGTTACAAATAGTTCCTCACCTCGACAACTCACAAAAACAGAAAAGAAAATCATAGCCCGCAGTATAGACATTGTAAATAAAACCACATAATGAATTGTTGATTATTTGATGCTAGAGTTTTTCGGTTATTTGTGTTTGTACTCCCAATGTGCCTTCTCTCTCTCTCTCTTTTCACTTTTATTTAATACAAAATCTATCAAGAAATCGTTCATATAAACAGACTCGAGACTTCCAGTCCCCCACATGCTTCAACCAGATTCCACCAACCAGACGTTCACTATGAGGAATGTCACAAACCCGAACGTTCAACCTCATGAGACTTACCACACCCTCTCACAGTGGGAGACTTCACACGAGACCTTCACAACGAGACTTCACGTGAGACTTCACATCGAGACGGTTTCTGGCGTTCCGCTAGCATTTAATAACCACATGGTACCCAACAGCAGATACATGTTGTGTAGCATAAAAAAACACTCGATAGATCAATATAAACCCTTATGTATATGTAAATCTCTATGTCCAAATGATTTTCCACATCACTAACAGTCTCTAATAGCAAAGGAAAACTACTTCTTAGCGAAACCTATTTAAAAATTAAATATCAAGTCTTAATTTAAACAAAAATAAAATTGCAAAGTTCTAAGAGAGAACTTTGTTTCCTTGGTTCTTCTTAATGCAAAGTGGAAACAAGAAAAGTACTATCAATTAGCCTAGCAATAACCAAAATCAACTTCAGAGTAAGTTTTTTCTTGAAGGAAGAACGCAATCTACACACCCCGAGACAGCCAAAACCTGGCAACGTCAACACACCGGAAAAACACCTCCAACCAGAAGCACATCCCAAAAAAGAACTTCTCCCACATCTTTCATCACAATTCCGCTAAACACACTACTCTGCCCTTAATTCTTCAAAAATAAACTAAGTACATAAAAAACACCATCATCCAAAAAATGTTATGAGACCACAATAAATATAGTCCAATTAATAACCAACATCTGGATGTGGAACTTCATAAATAAGAATGTAGCAGAAATTAAACTCAACGCATACAAAAAAAAACATAGCAAGGCCCCAATAATAAGAATACTCTCTTTTAAAAAATTGATAAAGATGATAGAGAGACTAATACTGCACCGTAACAACATGTGTAGGATAAAACCCACTCAAGTAAAACAAACAAGCTTAATAATCTCAACGAATAAGACATAACCAATAATTATTTTTACCACAACAACCCCCTGACCAAAACCGCAGCACAACAACGCATCCAAACACCAAAAGAAAGCAAAACAAAAACAACCCGACCACCCTAAACATCATCGTATTGAGATTTCATCAGAGTGTATAATACGTGAAGCCTTTATAATACGAAGTGTGTTAGGAGACTTCAAAGGGTAAGTCTACGCAAGATGTAAATAATATTAGAAGAACTTCTAAATTAAAAAATTCACAAACAATGATTTAAGATCAGAATACAATCTACCACATGTTTAGTGAGAAAATTCATCAAAACTACACACCCAGATAAAACGGCTACACAATGAAAAAGGCCCATACATGTCTCGGAAAATAAAAACCGACCTTCACATACCAAAAACCCTACATTCTTTTTAATAAAAAAACGCGTAGGTCTTGCCCGAAAGGATTTCTTTTCCGTCAAACGAAAGTCTCAAAAAACCCACTACAACCGCCACAGCTTGCAACAACCCACTGCAAACATCAACGATTCCCCTACAGTTCGAGATTGCATACCGAAGCACTTATAAAGCCCCTAACGCACACATCAAACCAGCAATACATCACTTTACAAAAAACCGATTACTTGACACAATCCGAGTCACTATCAAGTTAAAAATTAAAATAAAGAATACACGGATTATACACAAAAAACACATAAGGGTTTACACAAAATTTTAAACATCAAACGACAATCAACCGGAACACGAGTATCCACACGCTGAACAAAATTAAAAATCACGTACACAAAGCCCACACGAGAGAACGCCGCTAGGGACATCCAAACCTAAGAAAATCCAAAAATAACCTCCAAAATTAAACACAAAATAAGGCTCTACAACCCCAATTACAGACACTGCAACAACATACAACACGCCAAACACAAAAAATCTTCCCTTTATAAACCAGTGATCAAAGCCAAAAAACGAACTCGTACAACCTACCGAAAAGAAAACAACGAACACATCACCAACAGGCTAGGCTACATAAGTAAAATCCTAAAGCAACCAAAAACACCCAGAGAAAGAAAAAAAACCAACCTTTCCACAAACTGCCAACTAAACCCAATGAAACAGATTATAAGTTCCTTGAATTCCCTTTTACAGAAAACAAAACGAAATATATTCTTTTGAGAACGCCCAAAAATCAACTATTCTCGGATTAGCAAAAGCAAACTCAGTGCCCAAAGCCCATCTTACCCGTACAACACTGTCTCCAGCTGCAATGACAGGTGCTCAAATTCTTACCCAAAACAAACTAATACCACTACCCCACCAAATCTCCATAGCCCAACCCCATTCAACCGAAACACATGTCAAAACAAGCTCTAACCATAAAAAGAACCACCACGCTTAAAACAACGCAATTAAAATCCAAGACGAACGACAAAATTCACGAACTCCATCTGCAAACGAAGTGTCATGAGTAAAGGTCATCTAGTTTGCTGCCAAATACTTTTAAAATTACACAATAAAGGACAATTATTACAACCCCAGCACACACTCCCAATTACATCCCAAGATTTTGACCATATACCAGGCTCCAACTAACCCAAGCACCGAACCCAAAACCAAAACCCCCAAGACAACGTCTAGCACAACTCTCTATTATCGCCAGCCAAAACTAGACGAGCACGCCATATCACAAGAAATTTTCGATGTCTGCTACACGTCAACGCCTCACACAAACAAACAAAACCTAGGGTACACACATATGCTCGACAAACGAACTAACTCGTGTTGCAGCAAAAACAGTCCAAAACCCCCCCGCTTAAACCACCTATCAAACCAGCGTCCTTAACCAAGAAAACGCCCAACAACCACAAAAGACTCTACACAACAAGATCTTACGCACAACCTTGACCACAACTTGACGTATCTCATATCATTAAGAACCCCTAACCATCTCAAACAATGAAGGAAAAAACACCTCACTATCAATCAAGTATGAGACGTTCGTTGTGAAATCCCGCCCCTCAGCTCTACGTAATGAGACTTCCTGCATAGAATGAGGCATATTTAACCCGAACCCATTCAAGCTGAAATAAAACCCAACCATCACTGCACAAAACTAACTACGCAACTCTGCTGATGCGCTGCAACATACGACCAAACGCAACAAAATCAATGCTAACACACCTATTCTAAAAGCAATCAACGGCTTACAACTACTCTCGGGATCCCAGTTTTGCCAATTGACCTCCAATAGAGATAGCTCCTTTCTTTTAAGTTTTAAACTTCACGTTTGAAGTTTCAGACTTCACCTCTGAAATTTCAGACTTCTATAGAGAAGTCTACGCTTACAATATGTTATAGACTTCATACACGGAGTCTCCTATGAGACTTCACCCGAGACCCGAGAAGTCTATAAGCCCTAAACTCTAAAATTTTAATATTTTTCACTTTTTATTAACCAATACTTACATTTGACATCAAAATAGTATAATATATCCAAAATCTAACAACTATATGAAGGATCGACATTTTAACGCGCACATGCATCTAAGCATAATACTGCATCTGTTTCAACCCAACTTATTTCAATCAAACATATTTGACATATGAATCCGTTGATATATTAATCCGTTTGACCCATTATTTTTAATCCATTAAAATTTATGAATTAGATTTAGATTAGGTCGACAAGACTCCTAAACTCATCTAGTTATAGTTAACCATTTTCCATTGTTATCTAAACGTCATTGACGTCAAAGTAGGAATCAATGAGCCAACGAGGGTACATATATGAAAAGAAAAAAAAAAGCAATTAATTGATGAGCCAAATCTACAACAAGTCACCATAAACTCAATACTAGAGTGAAGCAAAAATCTAGATTGGAGAGTGAAAGACCCTTAGCCGTTAGACAAAAATGAAAAGATCGCAATTCTTATGATCTTAACTGTTTTAGAATTGTAACAATTTGGTTGGCAGACAGACGCATATGACGATCTCCTCGCGGCAAGAAATCCATATCTCTTCCGTCAACCTTCCAAGAAAGAGATATGGATTTCTTGTCGCGAGGAGATTGTCATATACATATGTCTGCTTACTGTAACATGTGCAAACATCTCTAAGGAACACCTTCACGTCTCGAGTCAGAGGTCCATCTCTCTGAAATTCGTGAAAAACAAGACATTCTTGCCCACCACAAAAAATCAGCACATTAGCAGTGGGGCGTCCTTCTTCTCCGCTGTGAACAGCAACTCCAACGGGAAAAAAGCTTTGGTGCTCCGGCTGGAACATTGCAACTCATTCCGCCGCAACAGCCTGATTATGAGTGACGGTGACGTTGACGGTTTACATGTGATATCTAATGATTTCCGCAATTTAACGAGGGAATTGGCAAACAAAAAAGTGTTTCAAGTCTCCATCAACGCCAATCAGACATTGTGTCACATACACCAGTCATGATGTTGTTTTAACATCATGGTTGAGTTCTTTAGGTGGTGGTATGGTGTGCACATTTCGTACAATTCATATATTTTTATTATTTTAATGTAAATATTTCTCTAGTTTGAGAGTTTTTCATGTATTTAAGTTTTAAACATGTATTCTTTTGTGAAATCGTATGAAGTTACAATGTTTTTAGGTTCATAAAGTAATTTAAACAAAGATTTACAAATGTAATTTATCTTAGAAAAAAAATTATATATGTATTTATGTATCAAATCAATTTCATATTTTTACTATTTTTAAAACAAATATAACTAAATTATATATTATTATAATAAACTAAAAAGAAACTTGGTTTTATTGATAAAACTAAAAATTAAAAATTTGTTTGTTAAATATAATTTTTCACTTAGGCCCTATAAACATTTAGATCGGTCATGATAACTTGTATAAGGGTGAAGAATGTAGCGGTTCTGGTATCTCATGCGATACTTGATGTTTTTCTGATCATGAACTATCCGTTTGTTGGTTGAACACCAAATACCATGAATACTTTTTGAGAGTATAAACCTCGGGTTCAAGCCCGAGCGGGTGTTTGATGTAAAAGATGAGCTCCTACATACATTCATATGACGATCTGGCTAGGCTCGTTTTGAGTTATGAAATGCATATACTCAATATCGTTGGCACCTAACCTTAGGAGAAAGAGATAAAGAATTTAATTTACTATAAACATAAATTATAAATCAAATATATTAAAAGAAAATTAAAAAATATATATTTTTAAAATTCGAAATTTTTTTAATTAATCTGAAAAAATTATTTTTTTTGAAAAAATTCCTTAGATAGGTTTACTTAAAATTTTTGCCATTTAGTTATAAGAAAAAGAAACTAAATTTAAAATAATCAAGTAAAATTTAAATTACTATAAAAATATTTTTTAAAATTTAATATATTTAAAGAAAAAGATTACTACAAAAATTAAAAAGGAAATATTCGAGTAAAAGTATTACTATAAATAAATAATTTTAAAATATTGAATAAATTAGGAGAAAAAAATTATTTAAATTATTTTTAAAAAAATAAATGTTAAATTACTCTAAAAATTAAAAACCGAAAATTTTATACTACTAATAAATATTAGAAAATAACCAAAAAAACTACTTAGATAATTTTCTTATAATTTTGTGGAGATAAAGTTTGCTTATTTTTGTTACTTTAATTTTTTTATTAAAAAACTTATATGATACACAGATTATATGTATTTCAAATATTAAAATTTTTTTTAAAAAATTTCTATTTTATACACAAAAAATATTACGATATATATATGAAAGATTCTTTAAAATTTTCTAATTAATCTAAATTCAACATAATATTCAGCTTTATATAAACTTTATTAAACAATACAACTTTTCAGAAACAAAAGTGTTATATTCCGTGAAGTCTGTGAAGTCTGTGAAGTCTGTGAAGTCTCAGTGTAAATCTAGATCTGTAAAAATAAAGAAAAAAACGAAGATTCATATACAAACACAAAAATAACGCGAAAAACTCATATAAATCAACAACAATTTTAGAAATCATACTCGACATAAACTATTTTAGACTTGAAATTCATAATGAATCCTCTAGATGAAATTCATAATGAATCCTCTAGATGAAATTCATAATGAATCCTCTAGATGAAATTCCAAAAAACAAATCATAACGCACAGAAAATTAAAGATTCAATTCTTAATTTTTGTTTAGAACATAAATTGTTGAATAATCTAAAGAATAAACGAACTTAACTATTTCTGTTGGTGTTACGCCTCATCTGTAACAAGCATAAAACCATAAGTTAGTAGGATGAAGACGCCAGTAAAAAAAATGCAACAATAATGAGCGAGTGGTTAGTCAGATCTAAGGATGAAGAGAATAACACTTTTGAGGAGGGATTAATAGCGACAAAAACGGAGAAAAAACAAGAAAAACAACGTCTTACCGACGAGAGTACGGTGGAGCGGCATTGAAGGTGGAGAGATCCTTGCTATTTTACAGAAGTTTGAGAGAGAGAGAGAGAGAGAGAGAGAGAAAAGAGAAAGAGAAATTTGAGAAGAATAAAAAAATCGAGTTTATATATGAGAGGTAAAACTAGGGTTATGTTAAAAGTTCAAATTCAATTTTAAATTTTAGACTTCACCTTTGAAATTTCAGACTTCATCTTTAAAATATTTCGGACGTCACATCTGAAATTCAAAAAATTTCGAAAATTTTTTAAATTTTTTTCGAAATTTTAGACTTCACCTTTGAAGTTTCAGACTTCACCTTTGAAATTTCAGATTTCACTTTTGAAACTTCACCTCTGAAATTCGAATAATTTTGATATTTTTCGATTTTTTTTTGAAGTTTCAGACTTCACCTCTGAAATTTCAGACTTCTATAGAGAAGTCTACGCTTACAATATGTTATAGATTTCATACACGAAGTCTCCTATGAGACTTTACCCGAGACCCGACAAGTCTATAAGCCCTAAACTCTAAAATTTTAATATTTTCACTTTTTGTTAACAAATACTTACATTTGACATCAAAATAGTATAATATATCCAAAATCTAACAACTATATGAAGGATCGACATTTTATATCAAAAAAATATGAACTTAAGTCTAATCCTAAAGATATATGCATGGATTCTTACCAATTAGCAAAGTGAAGTCTGGGTGTGAAGTCTCAAAGTGAAGTCTTGGTGTGAAGTCTCAGTGTAAATCTAGATCTGTAAAAACAAAAGGAAAAACGAAGACTCATATACAAACAAAAAATAACGCAAAAAAACTCAGATAAATTAACAAAAATTTAGAAATCATACACAACATGAATTATTTTAAACTTGAAATTTATAATGAATCCTCTAGATGAAATTCTAAAAAACAAATCATGACGCACAGACAATTAAATATTCAAATCTTAATTTTTGTTTGGAACATAAATTATGGCATGAATCTAAAGAATAAACAAACTTAACTATTTTCTAGTGGTGTTACGTCTCAAATCTGTAACAAGCATAAAAACATAAGTTAGTAGGATGAAGACGATGGTAAAAAAAATGCAGTAATAATAAGCGAGTGGTTAGTGAGATCTAAGGATGGAGAAAATAACACTTTTGAGGAAATATTAATAGCGACGAAAACAGAGAAAAAAAAAAAAGCAACGTCTTACCGACGATGGTAGGGTGGAGTGACATTGAAGGTGGAGAGATCCTTGCTATTTTATAGAGGTTTGAGAGAGAGAAAGAGAGAGAGAGAGAGAGAGAGAGAGAGAGAGAGAGAGAGAGAGAGAGAGAGAGAGAGAGAGAGAGAGAGCTGCCATTTTTGAAAGAAAGAGAGAGATTTGAGAAAAATAAAAAAATGAGTTTATATATGGGAGGTCAAACTATGGTTAAGTTAAAAAATTCAGACTTCAATCTGAAATTTCAAACTTCACCTCTTAAATTCGAATTTTTTCTTTTATCTTTTTGAATTTTGAAAATTATGATTTTTTTTTGAAATTTCAGACTTTACCTTTGAAGTTTAAGCTTTCACCTTTGAAATTTAAGACTTTACCTTTGAAATTTCAGACTTCACTTCTGAACTATTTTCAAAAAAATTTGAGTTTTTTCGAATTTTTTTGTATTTGAAATTTTTTAAAATTTTAGACTTCACTTTTGAAATTTCAGACTTCATCTCTAAAATACAAAAAATTTCAAAAAATTTTGAATTTTTTGAAAATTTTCGTGATTTTTTGAAAAATTTTGATATTTTTTGAAAATTTTGAATTTTTTTGAATTTCAGACTTCACTTTTAAAGTTTTAGACTTCACCTTTGAAGTTTTACACTTCACCTCTAAAATTTCAGACTTCTACAAAGAAGTCTACGCTTACAAAATGTTACAGACTTCATATTCGAAGTCTCCTAAGAGACTTCACCCGAGATCTGAGAAGTCTGTAAGCCCTAAACTCTAAAATTCTAATATTTTTTCACTTTTTGTGAACAAATACTTACATTTGACATCAAAATAGTATAATATATCCAAAATCTAACAACTATATGAAGGATCGACATTTTATGTCAAAAAAATATGAACTTAAATCTAATCCTAACGATATATTCATGGATTCTTACCAATTGGCAAACCCTAAACTTATTATGCCTCACATGGTTTATATTACATGACTTAGTTTTATGAAATTTTATTTTTAAACCTTAGGCTTTGATCTAAAATAATTTATCTATCAAAAAATTTGATCAAAAAATTTGTGCCCTGTTATCCCCTTTTCTCTTTATTATTTGTGTTAAGGTTCTTTCTTATCTAATGGGCCGATCAGCTCAGTCCAGGAAAATACAGGGGATGAAAATAAGTAATAGGAGTCGTTATTCTTTATGCTCGCGAACAACAAATCTTGCAGGACAATCAAAGACATCCTTTCCAAATATGAATTAATTTCTGGTCAGGCCGTAAACCTTAGGAAGTCTTCTATAACTTTTGGTAGCAAGGTCAACCACGATATTTAATGTCGCATTCGTCGTTATCTTGGTATTCACAATGAAGGTGGACAAGAAAAATATCTTGGGCTTCCGAAACAGTTTAACAGGAAAAAACAGAAAATTTTTAGTATATTGTGGATAAAGTAAGGGAGAGAATACAAGGTTGGAGTAAACAATTTTTATCTCATGGTGGGAAAGAGATACTTCTCGAATCCGTTGCTTTAGCTTTGCCAATCTACACAATGAATATTTTTAAACTGCCTAAGGAGATTTGTGGAGAGACTAATGGCATTCTTAATCGCTTTTGGTGGAGTTCTAATGAAGAAAAAAAGAGAATGCATTGGTTCGCTTGGAATAGGCTGTGTTTTCCGAAACGAGAAGGTAGATTAGGTTTTCGAGACATGGAATACTTTGATGATGCAATGCTTAGGAAGCAAAGTGGGAGGATTATGCAAACCCATAATGTATGATGGCTCGTGTTTTAAAAGGTAGATACTTTCCAGAAACAAACATCTTTAGACCTTAATGCCCGACGAGGGGAAAAACTTCTTTTGTGTGGAGATCCATTTTTCATGGTAGAGATTTAGCTAAAACTGGTTTGAGGTTTAAAATTGGAGATTGCTCTTTGGTTAATGTGTGGTCTGATCCTTGGCTATCTCTTCATCCTCCTCGTCTGCCAATGAAGAAACACAGTAACTTGCCGAATTTTCAAGTTCGGGATTGGCTAAATGGATCTCGGTCGGGTTGAAATGAAGCTAAAGTTTGTGAGAATGTTACATCGGGAGATGTCGATCACATTCTTAACATTGAAATCTGTTCTTCAGCTTCTCTAGATCTCTTAGGCTGGAATTACACGGTGAATGGTCTCTACACAATAAAATCAGCATATTGGCTAGCAATTGGCGAAACTTTGAAATATCGACATGTTAGTGACCAATCAATATGCCGACGTTGCTGCTCTCATGAAGAAACCGCCAATCACCTCTTCTTTGATTGTGATTATGCAAAATTAATTTGGAGAGCTTCTGAAATTCCAAACCCAACAATCCTCACACCAACGTATGCTCTTGATGACAAAATTCAAGCCATTTGTGATTTTAACACTTCCTTTCGGACTCCCCACTTGAAACAGCTTCCTCTTTGGATTATGTGGAGGATATGGAAGAAAAGGAACATATTGGTATTCCAACAGTGTCATATCTCTTGGACTACAACCCTAGATCTCGCCAGAAAAGATGCAAAAGAGTGGTTAGATTCATCAGACTACACCAACGATTTTCTTACTAATCATCTAGTTCATGTTCCCCTTACGACAATTGCTGATCATTGGCATGGTCTAGATTTTGGTTGCATAAAGTGTAATTTTGATGGTTCTTATGTTAAGAATGGTACTTCCTCAAAAGCGGGTTGGATTCTCCGAGATCATAGATGTACTTACTTAGGTGTTGGTCAAGGGATTGGAAGACAAACAGAGAGTGCTTTATATAGAACTAAAGAGACCACAAATATAAAAGACTAACTCTCTTTTATATAAACTTTAGAAAATTGCTCAAAACTAAAGTT
>SMJT01000244.1:0-12633 GCA_004349715.1 Crucihimalaya himalaica | reverse complement strand
AGAGAAGCTGATTCAAGAAGCTCTTGATCACTTTCGAAGAGTGACATGTATTCTTCCGTAAGAGTGATCCAAGCTTCAATGCCTTGTCCATCTTTGGTATCAATCAACAACATGAAGTTCTTGAAATTGGAAGTGCCTCTTTCGGTCACCCAAACCGGCTTTCCCCATCCGAAATCGGCCTCATACACGCCAAGCTTACACCAGCTATTGCACATCAACAAATCCATCTCATCTCCTCTTCCATAAAATAACCTAATCTCTTCAAGAAGCTCAAGAATCATCAACGAGGATTCTGACATCTCCTTGCACTTTGAGTAGAAGATTTCTTTTGTCCGTCTTAGCTCATCAACCACATCTTGAATTCTTTGTATCTTAGCTTCTTCATTCTTGAGAATCATGACGGAAAGCATATTCCCAATTATGTTTTCACACAAAGAATCTACTTTACCTCGTAGGCTCACTATTATCTGCAGCACCGAGGTTTTTGATGCTGGAGAAATCGATCTTGAAGCCTTAGTAACACATCTCCAGAAAAGAGCTGTGACTTCAACACGGGTTGGATTCTTGATTAAGTTGCTTGATGCTTTGGTTCTGAGTTTCTTGATGTTTGAAGCATCGAACACAAACCTCTTTGTTACACAATTTTTCATCTCTTCAACCTTGACTTTACGATCCATTGGTTTCGAGGGAAGCTTAGCAAGTGATAAAGGAAAGACCTCTGAAGCTGTGAAACTAGGAATCAATGTAATCCCCAAACCTCTTGAGGATAAAGTTATGCATACTACAAACAGTTAGAAACGTTTAAGTGCAGCCAGAACAAGGCTATATGGTCTTGTGCCTTCTGGTTCTTTTATTTTTCTTCCAATTCTTGGTATCTCCTGGGCTGTTTCTGTATAACTAGTAATGAAGTGGTTAAGAGTCTTAGGTTTTCTGATGTGCGTTGAACTCCATTGACACTTGCATTTTGTTTCCAAGTGATCGACGTGCTCCTCCATGGAGTTAGAGTAGATGAAAATATCATCAAGGTACGCCACCACAAACCGATCCAAGTAAGGTTGAAGGATTTGATTCATGAGCGTGCAAAATGTGGCAGGAGCGTCTGTGAGGCCAAAAGGCATAACAAGCCATTCAAACGAACCGTACCGAGTAACACACCTGTCTTCGGCTCATCTCCTTCCGAGATCCGAACTTGGTAATAACCCTTCTGGAGATCCATTTTGGTGTAGACCTTCGCACTACCCAGCCTATCGAACAAGTCGGCAATCAAAGGAATCGGGTAACGATTTTTGATGGTTACCTTGTTAAGTGCCCGATAGTCCACACACATCCGCAAAGACCCGTCATGTTTCTTTTGAAACAACACTGGTGCGCCATAAAGAGCCTTTGACGGTCTTAGCATCCCAGTCAAAAGCAGCTCGTCGAATTGTTTCTACAGCTCCGTGAGTTCGGAGGGAGCCATGCGATATGGTGCCATCGCGGGTGAATTGGCGCCAACTTCTAACTCGATATGATGGTCCACCTCCTTTCTAGGTGGTAACTTCTCCGGTAACTTGGCTGGCATAACGTACTTGTTTATTTCAAGGACCTTCTCAATCACGGGTGGAATGACGGATACTTCTCCAAACTCATCATCCAACTTTAGAAACGCAAGAAAAGTTAGGTTACCTTTCTTTACGCATCTTGAGAATTGTATCGCCAAGAGTTGCCGCACCTCTCCCTCCTTTTCCTCGTGAACTTCCACGGTGGGAATCATGCACAGTGATCCTTCCTCAAGGATGCATACAGTGCTAAGGGCGAGCATAGGGATCGCCGAGACTTGCCTTTGAAACTCGAGTCCAAGCACGACCTTGAAATCGTCCATAGGCACCACCGAGAAGTTCACCATCCCCTTCCATGCCCCAATACTAAGCTCCACCCCTCGAGCAACACCATAGAGTGGTTGGGCCTTGGCGTTCACTACTTCAACCAGCTATCCCCTTTTATTTATGTTAATCCAAGCCTCCTTGCTTCTCTCTCGGTCACAAAGTTGTGGGTTGCACCCGTGTCCACCATCGCTTGAGTCTCCCGCCCATTAACATGGATATCCACGTACATCAAACCCTTAGTCTTTGCCTTAGACGTTGAGGTAGTCTTAAGAGCATTGAGTAGTTGTAAGGACCCAATCATGCCCGCCTTGGCTCTCCACTTCCACTCACTCGATGAGAGCGGACAACGATCCAAGCTTCGGGCAATCCCTCGCAGGGTGTGGTCCTTTGCACACATAACATCCTCCTCTCGGAACAAAAGAGCTTTTCTTCGCCTCATACTCTTCTTGTACCGTACTCTTCTTCCCTTGGTTCGGGGTAAAAGATAATGTTGGTTGGTCCCTCCTTTCTCCATTACCCCTAGGCACTACCTTCTCCTTTCTCTTGTAGGCTTCGGGTTGGTTTTGATTCACAAAGTCAGAAAGGGATTATGCCGCGACAATTGCCTCGTCCACCGTGTTTACCCCACACCGCTGCAACTCTTGCTTTGCCCAACCTTGGAGTCCATCCACGAAGTGGAACATCAAGTCATGGTCGGACAGATTCAGAATTTGTAGCATAATGGTAGTGAATTCCTTGACATAGTCGCGGATCATACCCTGCTGTCAAAGCTCTCTTAGCTTCCTCTTTGCCTCATAGACTACATTCTGCGGATATAATTGACACTTGAGCTCCTTCTTGAACTCTTCCCAAGTGTCCACCCGACATGTACCCATCTCAATGTCTGCGTGACGCCTTCGCCACCACAGCATGGCCGTGTCCGTAAGGTAGGACGTGGTCGTCTTGATCTTTGCCAACTCGTCTCCAAGCCCGAGATTGTCAAAGTATTGCTCCATTTGCCATAGAAAGTTCTCAACTTCTTTGGCATCACGAGCCCCATCAAAGCGGGATGGTCTCGGGTAGTCGATCCTACCCCCTCCAGCATTGCTAGTTACCTTATTGGCAACAGCCTTCTTGCACAAACTAAGGTCTTCTTGCAACGCCTCGATGCTCACCCGCAATCACCATTTCCTCCAACTGGATGAATTGCACCTCAATTCCACCCAAGTTCTCCTTCATATCGCCGATCTCAGTGAACACCGTGTTCTCGAGTTCGGTGGTTGAGTGCTCAACACGTTCGAGCTTCTTGCCCATGTCAATCAATGCAGTACCCTAGGATCCGATCTCATCTCGAACCCTACTCTTGTCCCGCTTCCGCTTCGGAACATTCGCATCAAAGGCCCCCTACCCATTGATGTTGTCACCGTTGTTATCCCCGATAACTTTGTTCTCATTACGACCTGCCATCTCTCAGTAACTTGCCTGCCTTTGATCGAACCTAGCTCTGATACCACGTGTCACTGACTTGATTTTTTGGGATCAAACCGTGCGGTCCTAGTCTCCCTTTGCCTCAAGCAAACAGACTAGGCAGCCTAACTCTCCAAGGAATCNGGTAACCTTCATTGTCCAGCCCGTGTATAAGCGCCCAAGTAAATGGGCCATGAAATTATTGTCAATTCTGTTTCAGCGTACGTTTTTGAGATATATATCTACAGTTTACAGATTCATTGTATGGCGTTGATCATGTACATCTTACTTCAATGATGCCCTGAGGCAGGCGACAAAGGATGCTGGTGTTATTGTTGGTCTTAAGGTTGCTAAAATAATCAACGAACCTATTACTGCTTCAATTGCCTACGGTCTTGATAAGAAGGGATGTGAGAAGAACATCCTTGTATTTGACCTTGGTGGTGGTACCATTGATGTCAGTGTTTTGACCTTTGATACGGGGTGTTCCAGGTTCTCTCCACAAATGGTGACACCCACTTGGGAGGTAACTTACCCTTAGACCATAGATTTGCATGTTCTGTGTATTACTTTGGTGTGAGATTCATATGATGTTGGTGATGTTGTGCAGGTGACGACTTTGACCTCAGGATCATGGAGTACTTTATCAAGGTTATCAAGAGGAAGCACCAAAAGGACATCAGCAAGGACAACAAGTCTCTTGCTTATGGTGCTGCTATCCAGGGTGGTATTTTGAGCGGACAAGGCGGTGGTTTACCAGGTGCAGGTGGAGACCGAGGAGGAGAATGAGTCACGACGAGCGCTAAGATGTCTAATGTTTGTTTTTTTCGCTGACAAGTCTTTTAACCTCTATTTTGTATGTTTTTGTTTGGTGTTAATGGATCTTTAGGAAAGGGGGAGAGATTAAGTGGTGTCCCTTAATTAGTCTCCTTAGACCTTCTTTTTGTGTTCATCTGATGCAGTTCTGATTTCTTCAACTCTTTTTCTCTTTCAAACACCAGACAAATACATTTATTTCAGTAGCACAAAAAAAGCTCGTGAGGTATACTACTAGAAGGGTAGTAGTATATTATAATTCCCAGTGTTACAGACGCAAACACATGCAAACAATAGGTGTTGCATTATATATATAGCACCAGACGCAAAGTACAAAGAAACCAACTTTAGCTCATGATCTTAAGCCTAAAGTGGGCTTCAATCAAATCAAAGAATGCTACTACACTAACACTGCAAATGTGCACACTCTGCAGTCTGTCTTTAGTCCCGAACTGTTAAATCGTAGTTATGGATCACTCTGATCCTAACGTCCCAAATGTACCAATATCTGGGTCATAGACTGCATAGGCTTCAAGGATCCCGACCAGGCAGGCTGCGTGGAAGATCCGGCAGGGCTCCAAGTAATTTTAGTCATTGAGACCAACCTGTGTGGCTATTCCCCGCCGGATTTCGTCACAGACATAGTAGTTTGAGACAGTGAGTAGAGCACCCACTCATCATTTGCTCTCACTGCATCCAGGTGGATAATTCTTTGCCACGTTGTGAAGAAATCCTCATCTGCCTTAGTTTTTGGCTTCAATGGAGACAGCTTGACTTTCTCTTGGTTAATTGAATTGTGCCTTTCTGCTTCTTCGTTTGTCAGAAGCAGTGAAGTCTCGGTTTCTTAGAGTTGGTTGAGTCTGAGACATTAGCAATAGTATTTGCCGAGGTGACATCACTCTTTTCACAGTCCTCACCCTACAAAATTGATATCGGGATTCAACTTCTCTGATTCTTCTACTGGGATGCATCTTGTGTAACTATCGATTTGTTCAATATGATGGGAATCAAGAACATGACTGTCTTCGATGTTGAATATGCTTTGAGTCACAGCTAATTTCATTGCGATCATGAATCTCGCAACAATGTCTCGGCAGGTTTTCATATTCCTTCCTACAGGATTTACATATATATATATATATAAGAAGCTACTCTCAAACTGACACCAAATCTAAGTGATAGGAGTTCCCAAACTACAACTTCTTATTCCTAATCTTACACACTGAGCAAGTCGCTTACCATCTGCCACCTAACGGGAACAGAGAAAATGGGAAACCTAATATTGGTAGAAAGTTGAGAAGCGAACGCACTGTTTCAGCTGTCGGATAGAATCTCTTTCTTCTTTGGTGCTGTTTAAGTCATACCTGTGAGAGGTAAGTAGGATAAAGTTACAACGTGCCATGTATTAATAACTTACATAGTTTTCATTATCAAAGTAAACTGAATGTAGCGTGTTGTCCGCTGGAATTTTGGTACGGAGAAGCTAGTCTTCTATATCTCTGAGAAGAAAAACATAAAGGCGACTGTGAGACTCTCCCATATAAATCTCCTCACTCCTAGTTAATGAATAGTTTACTGCTATGTTATTTCTTCTACCTTAAACCTACATAACATCCATTACCAACTACCAACCCCATAAAAAAATGTACTCTTCAACATTTAGAACATGCAAGAGTAACAAACTTAAGGCCGAACAGAAAATCCCCATGGTAGCTGTAGATAATTTATAATTGGGCCGAGTCCTACTTAAGCATAGATATGAAAAAAATGGAATATTGACGAAGATGTTGATTCTTACGCTCCAAGGAGGAACGACCAAACTTCTGGTCTAATGCTTGGATCCACACCCTTAAAACAAAGATAGGGACAAATATATAAAAGCATAATTTAGGTTAAAATCAGAGTGTCCAAAAGGCTGTCAAAACAAATCCCACCGCAAACTTTCTTCAGAAATTTGACACCTCCATCACTGAGTCGCCCTTCCTCTGTAAAAAATTATTCAACAGTTTAGGTTGAAGCTCCAACAAAGGTACCTGACTTGCGTTCTTTTCTTGGACTCGTTAACTACTATCGAAGATTCATCGAAGGATACTCAAAGAAAGCAGCACCATTGACCGATCTACTCAAGAAGGGGAAGACATGGGAGTGGTCGGATCGGTGTAAAGAAGCATTCAAGGAGCTAAAAATGGCGGTTAGCCAAGAACATGTACTCGCCCTTCCCGAATTCATCCAATCCTTCGAAGTACAAACCGATGCTTCTGATATTGCTATTAAGGGAGTACTTATGCAAAAAGGGCATCGATTAGCATTCGAAAGCCGAAAGCTGAATGATATAGAGAAGAGTTATACGGTTCAAGAGAAGGAAATGACGGCTATTGTCCATTGCTTGCGTGTGTGGCGACACTACCTCTTGGGATCCCACTTTTCCATCAAGACAGACAATGTGGCAACAAGTTATTTCAAAACACAAAAAAAGTTATCACCGAAGAAGGCTCGGTGGGAAGATTTCTTAGCAGAGTTCGACTTTATCTTGGAGTACAAACCGGGGAAGGTGAACGTTGTGGCGGATGCACTAAGTCAAAGGGTCGAACTCGCAACTATAAGTCAAGCCGAGGGTAGATTCATGAGTCGGGTACGGGAGGGACTCGATCATGATACTACAACCAAAGCATCAGTGAAGTTGGCGTTGGAGGGAAAGACACTTCGGTTTTGGGTGGAGGACGGCCTACTTTACGCCAAGGAGAGGCGTCTGTATGTCCCGAATTAGGGAAGCTTGCAACGAGACATTATCTGAGAATGTCATGATACTACATGGGCAGGACATCCGGGACAAAAACGAACAATGGCATTGGTTGAAGCAGTTTACTATTGGACATGGATGCGTGATACCGTGGAACTTTATGTGAAGACTTGTTTGGTGTGCCAACAAGACAAGATGGAGAACCGACAACCAGTGAGATCGTTGGAACCTTTACCCATACCAGAGCGGCCATGGGAATCCGTCTCTTTAGACTTCATTAGTGCGTTGCCGGACTCAGAGAAGTTTGGATCAATCATGGTGGTGATCGACCGATTCTCTAAGTATGGGACGTTTTTTGCTTTTCCAAGGTGGTCATGGTGGTCATGAAACCCTGCTTTTCTATACCATCTACTAAGTTTTATATAGGAAAAATGAAAATTATTATTTTGTAGGGCGCACTTGTGTTGGATGATACACTCTCGAAAGGACTGCCAGTACAAGAAGAAATCAATATGCTTTAGACTTATCTTGAAGGGACTCATAAGGATTCAATCCTAGGCTTGGTGTTATCATCTCTTCCAGAAGAAGCACGAACCAATGGAACAGACACAGTGCTGTAGTTGAATCAAAAGGTGACCCACACAATCAATGTTTTTGGCTATAAAAATTTGTTGTCGTCTATATCTTGTTTTACTTTTCACCACAGTGCTGCAATTGTTGCTTTGTTTTTTTTACTTTTCAATCTTGTTTTGTAACTTTTGAATATACAAATTTTCACCGTTTGTATATTTTCTTTTAGTCCTGGATGCTGGTGTGATTAATTTATTAACAGGTTACACTGAATTAGGATAAAAGAGAGCATAAATTTTTGAGCTTGTTTGGTCTTCGCCACCGTTCGGAAACGAAGTGGTCATCCTAGATAAGTACAATCAAGCTCTAGCGGGGAAGAAGTACATCCAAATGTCTCAGAGGACAGTGAACCTGAAGATGAATACGAAATGTACTGCCCTAGATGGTCGGTTATAGTCGAGAAGTTTCCTGAATTACATCTCCATTTATCTGGAGTTATTTCTTCTGCCCTCGCAGAGAAAGTTCTTGGTATAGCCAGCCATGCATTCGTCATTGAAACAGATCCAATAGGCAATCTCTACTTTTGTGCTACCTTTGGGGAATTTAGTGTTATATATTGGAAACGTAGAAGCCTAGATAGAAAATTTATCTCCCGGGAAATTACTGTGAAATTGCTGAAAAAGGCTTCAGGCTATATTCGCGACCAGAGTTATCATCCCCTATGCTGGGCATATACGTCAGGCGACATGGTCAGTGCTTCATTAGTTCTGCATAGATGGGAGGAAGAGTACATTCCATTGTGCCCACACTACTTGAGTGATGAAGTTCATCGAGCCAGTTATAGAATGAATTTCCTTGCAAATGCTGATAAAAAATATACAGAGTATCATAGTTGCTATGCCCTTGATCTGGGTACTGCATTGGCGTTTATTAAACAGTTTGGCATTCCAAGAGAGAGTAAGGTGGACTTTAACTGCAATATTCGGCGGCCTTATGATGCAGAGGAAAAAAAGTACCATGTAAGTGAATTTTTTAAATACCACACTCTAGAGCTGGCTTTGTGGCATCTTAGAAGTTATCCCGTTGGTGCAACACTAGTCCTATTCAATGGTTGGGATGCCCCTAGAATCTACTGTGGCCCCATCAAAAAAGGGTCTAAATATGAAGGACTTCACAATGTCTTAATGATCGAGTGTAGAGAAATCGAAGGAGAAATGGTTGTGAGATGTAAAAGCAGTAGCAACATTTTGTGTCTTTGGAAGCTCCAACAAAGGTACCTAATTTTGTGAGATGTAAAATCACTGAGTGGGAAGCTCCAACAAAGGTACCTAATTGCGTTCTTTCCTTGGACTCGTTAACTACTATCGAAGATTCATCGAAAGATACTCAAGAAAAGCAGCACCATTAACCGATCTACTCTAAAAGGGGAAGACATGGGAGTGGTCGGATCGGTGTAAAGAAGCATTCTAGGAGCTGAAAATGGCGGTTAGCCAAGAACATGTACTCGCCCTTCCCAAATTCAGCCAATCCTTCGAAGTATATACCGATGCTTTCGATTTTGCTATTAGGGGAGTACTTAAGCAAGAAGGGCATCCAATAGCATTAGAAAGCCAAAAGCTGAATGATACAGAGAAGAATTATACGGTTCAAGAGAAGGAAATAACGACTATTGTCCATTGTTTGCGTGTGTGGCGACACTATCTCTTGGGATTCCACTTTTCCATCAAGACAGACAATGTGGCAACAAGCAATTTCCAAACCCAAAAGAAGTTATCACCGAAGCTGGCTCGGTGGCAAGATTTCTTAGCAGAGTTTGACTTTGTCTTAGAGTACAAACCAGGGAAGGTGAACGTTGTGGCGGATGCACTAAGTCGAAGGGCTAAACTCGCATATATAAGTCAAACCAAGGGTAGATTCATGAGTCGGGTACGGGAGGTCGATCATGATCATAGTTTCTATGCTCTTGATCTGGGTACTGCATTGCCGTTTATTAAACAGTTTGGCATTCCAAGAGAGAGTAAGGTGGACTTTAACTGCAATATTCGGCGGCCTTATGACCCGGAGGAAAAAAAGTACCATGTAAGTGGATTTTTAAATACCACACTCTAGAGCAGGCTTTGTGACGTCTTAGAAGTCATCCCATTGGTGCAACACTAGTCCTATTCAATGGTTGGGATGCCCCTGGAATCTACCGTGGCCCCTTCAAAGAAGGGTCTAAATACGAAAGACTTCACAATGTCTTAATGATCGAGTGTAGAGAAATCGAAGGAGAAATGGTTGTGAGATATAAAAGAAGTAGCAACACAGACTGTGGGGAGAATGGATACATTTTTGTGTCTACTGAAGTGATGTGGATCATGGTTTCAGATGATATTGTCGAGAAATGTTCGCGGCGTAAAAAACCGCGATATCTCCTTTATCAATTCTACTCTATAGACGTGGAAGCAGGTCCAATGGGTCTAAAGTTTAAAGAGAAGCCAAATCGAGCAAGGAAAAAACTCAAGTTTAAGGTTCGTGGCTGGGTCATATTTTGATTTCAATGTTGTTTCCTACATTAATGATCTAATTTGTTTGTATATAACTAGATGGCAAAAAGAGAATATGAATCATTTGAAGATGATGATGACGAGGATGAAGAATATGTCGAAGAGGATAAAGAAATTGTCGAAGATGATAAAGAATCTCATCGGGCCCATAGACCACGAATAGGGATGTCAGTGCTTCAAGGAGAAGAGCCAAAGGATCAGCTCATGGGAGTGGTCGGATCATGTAAAGAAGCATTCGAGGAGCTGAAAATAGTGGTTAGCCGAGAACCTGTACTCGCCCTTCCCGAATTCAGCCAATCCTTTGAAGTACAAACCGATGCTTCCGATTTTGCTATTAGGGGAGTACATATGCAAGAAGGGCATCCAATAGCATTCGAAAGCCAAAAGGTGAATGATACAGAGAAGAGTTATACGGTTCAAGAGAAAGAAATGATGGTTTTTGTCCATTGTCTTGGGATCCCACTTTTCCATCAAGACAAACAATGTGGCAACAAGCTATTTCCAAACCCAAAAGAAGTTATCACTGAAGCAGGCTTGGTGGCAAGATTTCCTAGCAGAGTTCGACTTTGTCTTTGAGTACAAACCGAGGAAGATGAACGTTGTGGCGGATGCACTAACTCGAAGGGCCGAACTCGCATCCATAAGTCAAACCGAGGGTTGATTCATGAGTCGGGTACGAGAGGGACTCGATCATGATACTACAGCCAAATCATTGGTAAAGTTGGCGTTGGAGGGAAAGACACTTCGGTTTTGGGTGGAGGACGGCCTACTTTACACCAAGGAGAGGCGTCTGTATGTCCCAAATTAGGGAAGCTTACAACGAGACATTATCCGAGAATGTCATGATACTACATGGGCAGGATATCCGGAGCAGAATTGAACAATGGCATTGGTTAAAGCAGTTTACTATTGGCCACAGATGTGTGATACCGTGGAACTTTATGTGAAGACTTGTTTGGTGTGCCAATAAGACAAGATGGAGAACCGACAATCAGCGGGATTGTTGGAACCTTTACCCATACCGGAGCGGCCATGGGAATCCGTCTCGTTAAACTTCATTAGTGCGTTGCCGGACTCAGAGAAGTTTGGATCAATCATGGTGGTGATCGACCGATTCTCTAAGTATGGGACGTTTATTGCTTTTCCAAGGTGGTCATGGTGGTCATGAAACCCTACTTTTCTATACCATCTACTAAGTTTTATATAGGAAAAATGAAAATTATTATTTTGTAGGGCGCACTTGTGTTGGATGATACACTCTCGAAAGGACTGCCAGTACAAGAAGAAATCAATATGCTTTAGACTTATCTTGAAGGGACTCATAAGGATTCAATCCTAGGCTTGGTGTTATCATCTCTTCCAAAAGAAGCACGAACCAATGGAACAGACACAGTGCTGCACTTGAATCAAAAGGTGACCCACACAATCAATGTTTTTGGCTATAAAAAATTGTTGTCGTCTGTATCTTGTTTTACTTTTCACCACAGTGCTGCAATTGTTGCCTTGTTTTTTTTACTTTTCAATCTTGTTTTGTAACTTTTGAATATACAAATTTTCACCGTTTGTATATTTTTTTTTTGTCTTGGATGCTGGTGTGATTAATTTATTAACAGGTTACACTGGATTAGCATAAAATAGTTCGGACATAGTTTTCACAGATTATCCAAGTAAACAAACACTTTTAAGCTACCTAGACCTGCCCACGTATCAAGTGGGACCCACGTATCAAGTGGGACCCACGTCGAATGAACTCTCTTTATGTCCGCGAAAAAGGATATATGTGATTGCATGGAATGATCTAACGGATGCGATCATACCAGCACTGATTCACCGGATCCCATCAGATGTTCTTCGCCACCAGATGTTCGGAAACGAAGTGGTCGTCCCAGATCAGTACAATCAAGCTCTAGCGGGGAAGAAGTACATCCAAATGTCTCAGAGGACAGTGAACCTGAAGATGAATATGAAATGTACTGCCCTAGATGGTCGGTCAAGTCGAGAAGTTTCCAGAATTACATCTCCATTTATCTGGAGTTATTTCCTCTGCCCTCGCAGAGAAAGTTCTTGGTATAGCCAGCCATGCATTCGTCATTGAAACAGATCCAATAGGCAATCTCTACTTTTGTGCTACCTTTGGGGAATTTAGTATTATATATTGGAAACATAGAAGCCTAGATAGAAAATTTATATCCCGGGAAAGTACTGTGAAATTGCTGGAAAAGGCTTCAGGCTATATTCGAGACCAGGGTTATTCCCTATGCTGGGCATATACGTCAGGCGACATGGTCAGTGCTTCATTAGTTCTGCATGGATGGGAGGAAGAGTACATTCTATTGTGCCCACACTACTTGAGTGATGAAGTTCATCGAGCCAGTTATCGAATGAATTTCCTTGCAAATGCTGATAAAAAAAATACAGAGTATCATATTTGGAATGCTCTTGATCTGGGTACTGCATTGTCGTTTATTAAACAGTTTGACATTCCAAGAGAGAGTATGGTGGACTTTAACTGCAATATTCGGCGGCCTTATGATCCGGAGGAAAAAAAGTACCATATAAGTGGATTTTTAAATACCACACTCTAGAGCAGGCTTTGTGACGTCTTAGAAGTCATCCCATTGGTGCAACACTAGTCCTATTCAATGGTTGG
>SMJT01000242.1:0-13157 GCA_004349715.1 Crucihimalaya himalaica | reverse complement strand
TAATAAGAAATCAAAGGTTCCGATAGATAATTAACATAATAGAGAAATTAATATAAATTACTAACAAAAACTTAAAGAATATAAGTTCCAATCCATTTCAAAAGAAATTAAAAATAATATATGTGTTTTGTTGTCTAATATGAAGAAGAAGACCCCGATGAAGATGAAAAAGAAGAATCAGATGAAACTCACACTTACTAACCCAGACCCTGAGATGTCAATGCAAAATTTTGTCGACCTGGTGAAGAACTCCTTCACCAACTAGAAGCAAATGCTCTTTCACCGACTGCCTGCTACTCATCTGATATGCGAAGACGGAAACAGAATAGCTTTGAAGATATGAATAGACGGTTGCGATTCCACGATCTGTGAATCAAATAAAGATGGGATTAGAGTTTCCAGCGAGAGAGGAGAAAGAGGAGAAAAGAGGAGAAAGAATATCAATAACTTACGGCGAAAGTGGAGAAAGAGTGTCGGCGTTTAGAGATTTCCGGCGACGTTTTGGTGATTCGAAGTCGAAGAAGAAAAAGAGCGATGGAAATTTTTAATTTTTTTACCAGATTAACTATTGCAATTTCAGTTTTATCTTGTTTAGTAAATGTAAATTTTCCCTCAAAATTTCCCCAAATTTGGAATACATTTCAAAATTTTGGATTCATTTGAATTTCATCAACATTCTACAAAGAAGTTACGATAACAAAATCTTACAGACTTCACATGCGAAGTCTACCGTGAGACTTCACCCGAAACTCGAGAAGTCTGTAAGCCCTAAACTCTAAATTTCGAACGTTTAATTCACTCTTTGTTAACAAATACTAACATTTGACATCAAAATAGTATAATATGTTCAAAATCTAACAACTATACGAAGGATCGCCATTTTATATCAAAACATATCAATCTAAGTCTAACCCTAAAGATATATGCATGGATTCTTACCCATTGGGAACCTCTAACCTATATGCCACATGGTTATATCATAATGGCTTAGTTTTATGAATTTTTTTATTTAAACCTATTCGATTTGATTTAAAATAATTTATCTTTCAAAAATTTTGATCGAAATATTTGTTTTTCATTTTTTAATTAAAATTTCACATTTAATTACGGTTCAGACTTCATGGTCGAAGTTTGCGACTGTTTATGGTATTTTAGAACATAATCACACTTACATGCTTAAAATTTATGAAAGTTTCGGAAATTTTAATTTATAAAGTTCATATTTTAGATAATCTTATTTTCTTTAGAAGAAATTGCATTGAAAATAATTTTTATTATTTTCCTAATTTAAATCTAAGGTTTAATTACGGTTCAGACTTCATGGATGTCATGAACGAAGTCTACTGTGAGACTTCGTTAAAGAAGTCTACTGTGAGACTTCGTTCAAGAAGTCTACTTCGCGCGGAGGTTAGAACTGTAATTGCGGTTTCTGTTTTTTTGTTTGCAAATAAGGGGTTTAATGTAATTTCCATACCCAATAGGTCTAGTTTTGCATTCAAACTCAATTTTGGGTCTATTTTTAGCAATTCGCCCGTATTTTATTTAGTTCTGGTTTTGTTAAACAAATAATATTTTGTTTTTGTTCAATTCGTTGTAATGTTTTTATAATATTAGATAGGTCTAGTATAGGTTTTTCTTTTTCTTTAATGTTTATTTTATAATCGTTTATTAATTCTATAATTTTTTCTTTTGCATTTGCATTTTTTATTTCAATTTTAATTGGTTCTTTATTATTGCAACAATGAAATTTTATTATCCATGCTAACATATCTGAGATATTATTAAGCTGAGGATTGTCTGTGTGAAATAGATGTGGGAAATTTCTTCCTGGTTCTATTTCTGATAATAACTCAAAACATATATTATCTTGTTCAAGTATAATTCCGTCTTTATGCGGTTGATATTTACTGTATATAACATCTTTTACTAACTTTATTTCTTCTGATATTTTTTCTATTTTATCTGATAAATGTTTTATTTTATCTCCTAATGATTCATTAGCCATTGATAATAATATGAGATATAATTTTTATGGTGATAAGGTATAAATTTATGAAAAATTATAATTCGTAGGTGACCCGATTGATTTTTAAATTGGGTGGATGATAACTGGTTTGGTTTGTAATTTATAGAAACATAGTCTGGTTTTTTTAGTAATTTTCTTCTTTTGGCTATTTTAAAATAAATGAAAAAGAAATATATTTTTATGACGAGAGTATATCAGATCATTTATGTTTAATGAAGAGTATTTCAGCCATTGACTCTATTCTTTTAAGTACCTATGTTTTTGAATTTACCTGAATTGAACTACTAGTCCAACCTTATATTGATTATAGGAAATATGAACGTTTCTTTAAAATTTGATAAAATTCTGATTGGGTATAAAAGTTATGATTGTTAGTTTAGTTTTGTCTTTTTTTTTTTTATTATTGTTCAATATCTATCCACAATGGTTTCTCAGTTAAACACTTTACTTTTAACTTTTTAACATTACAAATCATTTTTTCTTTTACACCTAATAATTAAACACCCACTAAAATTTTACAGTTTACAATATTTGTTTAATAAAATTTAACACCCTACATCACTAAAATTTGATATATTTTGAAATTGATAATTGTTGAGAATATGAGACAGTGAACACTTAAAAGGTAATTACTAGAATTATGGATGCTAAAAGAGTTATTATTGGAATTCATTGCACTAAAAAGATGTTTAAAGTTATGAATAAGAATTTAGGGGTGTTATTGGTTTGCAACTTTTGAAAGTGTTTTAGTGACTTTGAAAAAATGTGGAAAGTAGATTAATTAAAGATTTTAAATAATTATTAAAGAGTTTTTTATAATCTCATTGATTAGCTTTTCCAAAATCTCGTCAATTCTTTCAAAGATAATCATAAACTCTTATGGAGTATCTCACACTTATATAAGATATTTCCAAAATATTTTATTATGTTTACTATTGTTTTTCTCATCATCATCAATTTTTCCAAATAAATCCCAACTAGATATCAACATCCGATCAGTTCGAGTCCAGAATCATACAGATCTACGAGAAAAAAGTTATGCAAAATTCAACAAAAAGAGATGAGATTAGAATCGTAAAAATGGCGGATCACAGATCCATAAATGATAGAAAAGAACCTTGTACTATGAATTCAACTCTTCCTTGAGCTAAGGGATCTCTCCCTTCTTCGTAGTCGAAAAGTATTTAGAATCATGGTCGCTCATTTCTCCCTTCTTCTTCAACCACCACTCTTCTTTTACTCTGAGACGATGATGAGTGACACAGAGACGAAGAACACAAAATTTCTCGCTTCGGTGCTCGTAGACAGCGGTAACTTCCCTTGCAGGAATCCTAGAAAATGATTTTGAAAATACCTTAACAAATTACAATACGTTGGTGATTAGATTTTGTAAAAGATAATGGGTAGAATCTATAAACGAATAACATAATATTTTAATTCAGTGACAAAATGAGATTATTTCATAAAAAGTGAATAACATAATACTTTTATTGACTTTATATGAATCCAATAATACTAGATTTTTAAATATTTTAGAGTAATTTTTACAAATAATAAACCAATAACACTAAACTTTAATAGAGTTTTAGAAAATATTAATTGAATAACAGTAGAATCTTCGCATCATCTAATTTTTTATAACTCTATCTAAATACACAAACCAACAACACCCCCTTATTAGAGGCTAGGGCAGGGCGTTAGGGTCGGTTCGGGGTTTTTGGGTTTTTAGGTTTTTGTGTTTAGGGCTCTAGAACCCGTTCAGATATATTAACGGGTTCAGGTCGGGTTCAAGTTTACCCAAATACCCAAAAATTGAAAATTTTGTATCCGAATCTATTCAAATTATTCGAAAAAGCCAAAAAAATGAATATTTTCGCTTTAATATACCTAAATATAACTGAAATCCGAAAATACCTAAAATAGCTAGAAACCCCGAATATTTTGAGCACTTACGTTATTACAAATATAAATATTAGTGATATATTATTAATATGTACCTATATTTCAGATATGTTCGGATCCATGTCTGGGTTCGAGTTCGGATTGGGTTTAGGTTCGGGTTTTCAGGTTTTTAGTGTAGGATCCGTTCAAATATTTTTAAAATTTTGGATTCGAGTTTAGATCGGGTTTTTCGATTCAGGTCAGATCTTCTAGTCCGGGTATTATGCCCAGCCCTAATCAACAAATACACCATCTTCTGCGATCTTCAGAAGATCGTTTAAATAAGTACCAGCATCCCTAACGAGAACCTCTCATCTCCTGCCTCTAGGTTAATGTCTCGCAGAATCTCAACAATGTCTTCTACTCTATGCCCATCTTTTCTATCTGCCCGATCATGTTGATTATACTCTGCATCTTCATCGAGTTCGCATTCAAAGCACTTTAAACCCTTGACCCTATGAAACTCTCTTATTCTAAATCTCATAGGTTGTGTACCAAAGTGAAACTAGACAGTGGACAAACCTAGGGGTGGGCAAACCACTAATCGGTTCGGTTTCGGTTCGGTTATTTTGGTTATCAGTTATTTCGGTTATGTATTTTACTATCCATATCAAAACCGAAAGGATTTCGGTTCGGTTTCGGTTCGGTTACCATTCGGTTCGGTTCGGTTCGGATAGTAAAATTGAGAACCGAATGGTAACCAAAATATTTCGGTTATTTTCGGATAGTTTGGTTAGTTTCGGTTATTTTCAAAATATTTCGGTTATTTTCGGTTATTTCGGATAGTTCGGGTATTTTAGAACCGAATTATTCGAAAATAACCAAAACTAACCGAAATAATTCGGATATTTTCGGATATTTGGTTATTTTAGATATCCATGGATATCCAAATAACCGAACTATCCGAAAATAACCGAAACTAACCGAAATATTTCAGATATTTTTGGAAATTTGGGTATTTTAGATATCCATGGATATCCATTCGGTTATCGGTTAATAACCGAACCGAACTGATATCCATGGATATGAAATTCCATAACCATTCGGTTATTAGCTACTATCCAAAACCGAACCGAACCACAATTTTTGGTTCGGTTTGGTTCGGTTAACTTCGGTTCGGTTTTTATGCCCACCACTAGTCAAACCCTTTGAGCTAAGTTTCAGGATATGTCCTAAGAACAAATCTTTAATCCTCTAGAACGTTACATCCGTGAAGATATTTTTGACTCCTTTGATGTATTTGTAGTTTGCAAACTGCTTTTGGCTCCTCTCCTATGTTGAAATGGAGCTGAGGTAATGTGACAATTGTAGGAAAATAATCTTTCATGCCTTGCTGAAAAAAAAAAAAAAAAAAAAAGAATTTAGTAAATTTGTTTAGTAAAGTCTTCCTTAAAATTGAAGGATCCATTCCTAAAAAGAATATGCATAGAACGTGTTCAACGAAATGTCTATAAGAACTAAAGTTTGCTCAGTATACCATAGTTTCTCGTTGTTTGCTTATTTTGCTCTTTCACCACTTTTAGAGACTAGCCAAAACATAGGACTAACTGCGAGAATTATAGGAATGGATCCTTAAATTTTAGGAATTGTCGAGCCAAAAACAAACACAAATACCATGCAACTGCGAGAATTACGAGCAAAGAACATGAATCAAGTTTCAGAAGCTTGTCGCGTTTGGAAAAGACGGAAGCGACTAAGATCCAAGCTTCTCGCTGATGATAGACCGACGACGTAAGACCAACAACATGAGACCGGTGACGTAAGACCGACGACATGAGACCGACGACGATAGATTGGCAAGGTGACGAGAGACCGGCAAGAGATGGGCCAGAGGATCTACGAACGCATTTCCCCCACCCAAAATGGTGAGACTAAGTCAGGGGCACTTTGGTCATTTTTAAAGAGAAATGCACTCAAATGGCTCTTAGAAGCATCAAAATTACTATAATGGCTCTTGTAAGATGATGCTTACTAGAATAGCTCTTTCAAGTTGGAAAATGACATATAACCTTTGTAGAAATTTTGAAATTACTTACTATGCCATTTTGATTAAAAAAAAATAGGAGAAAAATATTAAATTATATTTAGGATAACTAAAGTTATTAAATCTATTGTCTAAACCTAATTCCTCTTTCGTAGTCTTCTCTCTCGGCGTGGACAGTGAGGCGACTCTTCCGATTCCGGAGGTTTGCGACGGGTCTTTGGAGAAGCAACTTCCGTTTTGGCTACGCTCCATTGGCGTCAGTTCCATTAATAGGTGAAAGTAAAACGAAAGAGACGTGAAACAAATTTCCGAGGAGAAACAAAGAACCCCCAAGGAGATAGAACCGATATCGATTTATGTAACCCAAGTCGGCAAGATTCATTCTAATTAGAAGAGCAAACTATTCATCTCCTACGGCTGCGCAGACTTGACCTTGCAGACTTGACCTAACATCAGGAATAGTCAAGTCTGCCATATAACTCTGCCGCTATATGGTAGAGTTTTCCGTTACCAAAAATATCTCTACAGTCACTAGAAACAACTCTGCTATATAAATCTATATAGGTTTTTAGGTCTCTATAATGCCTTTTAACTCTACCATCAACTGCTTTCACTCTATCAAACAACTCTACTGTTAGATTAGTACTTCTCCACAACCGTTGTAATTAGAAGGGCAAATTAGTCATCTCGCAAGGCAGCGCAACTTGGTGACCTACGCAACTTCTTGACCTAAAATCTGGAATAGTCAACTCTGCCATATAACTCTGCCGCTACATAGTAGAGTTTTCCGTCACCAAAAATATATCTGCTGTCACTAGAAACAACTCTACCATATAAATCTATATAGGTTTTTAGGTCTCTATAATGCATTTTAACTCTACCATCAACTACTTTCACTCTATCAAGCAACTCTACTGTTGGCTTAGTACTTCGCCACAACCGTTGTAATTAGAAGGGCAAATTAGTCATCTCGCAAGGCGGCGCAACTTGGTGACATGCGCAGCTTCTTGACCTAAAATCTAGAATAGTCAACTCTGCCATATAACTCTGCCGCTACATGGTAGAGTTTTCTGTCACCAAAAACATCTATGCCGTCACTAGAAACAACTCTGCCATATAAATCTATATAGGATTTTAGGTCTCTATAATGCATTTTAACTCTACCATCAACTGCTTTCACTCTATCAAACAACTCTACTATTAGAATTAGTATTTCGCCACAACCGTTGTAATTAGAAGGGCAAATTAGACATCTCGTTAGGCGGCGCAACATGGTGACCTAAAATCTGGAATAGTCAAGTTTAGCATATTTACGTTACTCTATCATCACCTCTATGAAAACTCTACCAACAATTTGCTATATTAGTAAACGATAAGTCTGCCGCTAAATGGTAGAGTTTTCCGTTTACTCTACCATTTATGTATAATCTACTGTCACTAATAATTACTCTACGGTCTCACTATGTCAATACGCATTAACTCTTACGCATTAACTCTGCCGTCGCTATAAACAACTCTGCCATATAACTCTATTAATATATTAAGTCTCTATCATGCCTTTTAACTCTACCATCAAATACTTTTACTCTATCACGCAACTCTACCGTTGAAATAAATCTTTCACCACTACCATTTACTCTATTGATTAACTCAATTGCTTCCGCAAATCTACCGTTTAACTCTGTTTGTTCAATAAATCTGCCACCACTAAAATTAACTCTTTCATTTAAATCTGTTACTGTCAATATATCTTTTAACTATGTCTGCTGTAACCAACAACTCTGCCGTAACATACGCGACAAACTTGTTCTATGGCGGGAAATTTTCCCCCTAAAACTCTCCAGAAAATTGCCTTGTCTCTCCGATGTGGCACAATTATTTAATGGCATTCTCGTAAATATGGTTTTTCCTAACACATGAATCAAAGGGCGAAATTGGCATAAAAAACCGCACAAAATCTGAAAACATTCTAGTAGTTAAAAAAAGTTCTAGAGTTGTTTGAGTAAATGCCCCTTTTTTAAATCATAGATGTAAGAAATGGAATTTGTTAGGTGGTGTGATATTTATGGCCAAAAACATTAAATCATGGTATCCATGAGAATTGCCCTTTTATACCTATCTATTTAACAATACACAATACGTACAAGCATATATGATATAAATGTAACTAGTTGCAAGAAGATTCTCTAACCTCAATATTTTAAACCATCCGGATTGTGATAATGAGCTAAGCATGACAGTCTGTGCAGCAAAGAGGTGGGGCAGGTGGCTAGTAATTCCAGAAAATCTGATCTCTCCGCAACTTTTTCTTGAGATAAACTCCAATAAGCTTTCTATACGTCCAGTTTTCCCGTGGACTGAACTCCAAAACAGCTTCTGAGCTAAGATGGAAATCCCCTTTCCCCAGTACTTCAAATGCAAGTGGTTCAGTTAAGACAGCAGGAGAATCGTCCAAGTTCATTCGGTTGTATACAAACTCCAAATTTCTTGCTAGTCGCCTATCCATGTATGCATCAACCACACATCCGAAAGTCACAAGATCTGGAACAATGTTCAAACGTCTCATATGTTCAAGAGTGAGATGTAGATCCCAAAAAAGAGCCATTCTAGAAAACGCAAGGGCGCGAATATTAAAGGTGGTAAGGTCAGGAGAGAAACCCGCATCAAGCATTCCAGTAAACTCTCTCTGCAAGCTTTTCATCTTAAAGTCAGCTGCATATGAAAGTAATACAGAATTCCATAATAGATTCCCCAGATTTCTTCTACAGAGACCAACATCTGACAAAAACTCACGTAGCCGATAAAACTTCCTTTGTTTTAAGTATGCTAACAACACAGCTCTTATCTCATCCTCTTCTATCACAATTCCAAACTTCTTAAGCCGGCCATAAGCCTGCTCCATCTTAACTAAATTACCGAAATAACTATAGTATCTAACAATCGCATTAGCAGTGGCAGAATCTGACGACATTCCTCTCAAATCCAATTCCTCTATAATACCCTCCATCAATTGCAACTGACCAGTCTCTCCAAAGCAGGATATAGCAAGTGAATACACATCCGGAAGCAGCTTAGAATGCCTTGCATCTACATCCTTAGTGATCTTGGAAACTTCTTCAAAAGAACCAACCCTCACATAAGCAGACATAAGCTTTGAGATGAAAAAGAGATCAGGCACGAAAGAACTGTATAACATCTCCTCCCAAATCGTACGTGCTTGAAAAACAAATCCATTTTCAGCAAAGCAAAGCATAAGAGCACAAAGGGTTCTGTAATTTGGCAACAAGTTATCTGATTTCATCTGGATAAAAATCTCATGAGCTACATCAGGCAATCTGCTCTGGTTTAAGGTTTGAACTAATGAGGCATAGTCAACGATTTTTATCTTTCGACTGAAAACTCTTGATAGCTTCGATTCCTTGATCAACTGTACAAACCAGTAGATACCAAAATCACGGTATGAAGTGAAGCAATGCAAAATTAAGAAATTGGAGCAAGTGTAGGTACCTTTCGAGCGATTGAGTGAGGAGACGAATCCCTGTAACAAGATAAGAGCTTGAAGTGTTGGGTTTTGAAAGAGAGAGGCTGAGATAGAGTGAGCGCCGTCGTAAGAAGCGATAGCATTGCGACTCAATCTCCGTCGCGATGCAGGAATCGAGTCAATCTCCGGCGAGGAGAGATAAATTTGGGCTTGAGAGGCTAATTGGGCCTTTGGATGAAGAAAACCTCCAGGCAAAGAGAAAATACGTTGTTGTTAATCTCTGAATAAGGATCTGTTGGTCGAAATATTTGAGACACCCTTTGAGCTTTTATTGGACTTTTGTGACCTATCGATATCAGATATGATATAAATAAAACTAAATATTTAGAAATATGTAACAAAAATTATTTAAAGACTAAATAATATAAGAAAATTAAGCTAAAAAGAAATTAATAATCAATTTGTAATTGTGAGTTTGATTGATTATGACTGTATTTCTAGTTTTCTTTTGTTGTAAAATTAATGTTAATAAATATTTTATATCAGCGTTCTCATTATTATTTCACTAGATTATGGACGTCGAGCGTTGCGCGATACTTTAATTTAAAACTTTTATCAATATAATTATTTAAATATCAATATAATCATTCAAATTTTAAAATATTTAATTTATACACGTGTATTATAATTTTTCACTGTAACTATATTTGGGTTGAATCATGAGTTACTGAAATTAAAGTTCTTAAAATGTTCGCCTTCTTTTTCTTCTCATCACGTGAAATTGGAGGTCGTCTTTTCTCTCCAGCCTCTTTACCGCCTTTTCACATCTTTCATATCTTCTTTCTTGCTCTATTACATGTCAGAATCAGCCACCATGGCAGTGTTCTCGCCCACTTTTCCTATTGTATTGTCCTTTTTTTCAATGATTTCCCTTTCTTCATTAGACACTTAGGACTGCATGTTTTGATGCAAAATCAATTGGCTTCATACTGTTTTATATAACAGAATTTTCATGTTGGACTTCTTGCTACTTTAGACGACAAAACTTTTTTGTTTCATTTACATTTGTCTCCACCATTCTATCTTGTATCATCTCTTTCATCAGATTTGTTTTCCCCTGTTCCACAACATGCTTTGTTTATGATTTCTTTCCAAATAGCATTCTCAAATATTATTATTACACAATTTTGATTATTAATTAGCTTATTTTATTTTTATTTGTGTTTTTTAGGATAGTTTTTTATTTTATTTCAAATAACCTTTATTTTTTTCTATTCTTGTTAATTTTCTTATCATTAATTAATATTTTGTTCTTCCTTTTTAGGCATTATTTTATTTAAAAAATCACCATTATCAAATCAGAAAACATTAAATAATATAGACATTTTTCTTAATTAAATTTCATATATTATATTATAGTTATTAATAATAATATGTACTGAAAAAAGGAAGACCTAAATAGTAATTAGTGCTTAAAAAATTAACTAAAATTGCAAAAAATGAAGGTGATTTGAAATAAAACAAAAATCTATCATAAATATCACAAATAAACATGGCCTTCTTGCTAAACTAGACCCTTATTTGAAGTCAATTCCAATTCCAAAACTAGACCCCTCTTCCTTTTCTTTTCAAAATGTCTAAAATACCCTTCCCAGCTTCTTTTTTCACAAAAATACTAGCGCAGACTTCTCCTGTGAAGTCTGGTAGCTGGTTTGAAAAACAATAACCCAAGATTCTCACGTAATAACGAAAATGCCATCGTCTTCAATAGTTCCCAACCACACTTACCAAACAAAATTGAGCTCTCAATGCTTCAAACAACCAAATTAAGTGATGTTAATGCTTTAAAACTGAGTTAAAAGCTCCATTTTTGTCGATCTCCTCTCTCATTTCAACCATTTAACTCTATAATATCGTTTTCAATATTTACCATCCATATATCTTGCGATTTACTAAGATTCGAGCATAATAACGCTTGGTTGCTTGGGTATTGTTGGCGTGATCAGTTCTTGGCCGTTTAAGAAGCTAAACACAAGCTCAAACCGAATCTTGGTAATTTTTGCTTCATTTTCTCCGATTTCCAGAAGGCAGACTTCATGGGTGAAGTCTCAATAGTCAACTGGGGGTTAGTTTTGCAATTGACTTTTTGGGTCTCAGACTTCACGATTGAACCACGATGAAGTCTGAAGTTCTCCTTTGAAAACAAAAAACGGTGTTTAGACTTCACCGTCGAAGTCTGGTTACAAGGGGTCTAGTTTGCAATTGACCGTTAAGTCAGACTTTGTACAAAGACTTCTTCTGTGAAGTCTGCGAAAAAAGCGGTTAGTTTTGCAATTGACCGAACGAAGACTATTTATCGAGACTTCATCTGAGAAGTCTGCGTGAAAAAGGGGTTAGTTTTGCATTTGACCAAAATTCAAACATTGACTATTGGTAGACTTCTCGTATGAAGTCTACAACCATCGGTAATTCTGGAATTTAAAATAAATTTTTTTGGTCAATTGCAAAAGTAACCTTTTTCTATATAGATTCTCAGACGAAGTCTCATGTAAAAGTCAAACTCTGGTCAATTGCAAAACTATACCCTACTTTATGGGTAGACTTCGGCGAAGAAGTCTCTGAAGGCATAAGACATTCATCGAGGAAGTCTAATTACGTAATAGACTTCCTAAATGAAGTCTTTACCGAAAAGACTTCCTAGATGAAGTCTATTACCGAAAAGACTTCCTAGATGAAGTCTACTAAAAAAGTCAAAACGTGTGTGTCAATTGCAAAACTAGACCCCAAACTGGATAAGACTTCTCTGACGAAGTCTCCTTGTGTAGCAGACTGCGCATGTGAAGTCTGCTAAAAAAAGTCAAATCTGGTCAATTGCAAATTAGACCCGTGCTTCAGACTTCACGAGCGAAGTCTGCTTCAGATAGCAAAGCAGACTTCATCGGAGAAGTCTACTAAGAGACTTCGCCTGTGAAGTCTGTAATGATAATTTTAGTAAAAATGCAATTTTAGCCTATTTGTAATTAGTTTTTTTCTTGTTCCTAACATGTGTGTTACGTATGGATTTTGATGTCTTAGAATTTAGAACTATTTTAATCGCATAATTATTTTTTTATATTTTTTCTGAACTTTAAAGGTGTTAGGTTATAAATTTAGACTTCACGGGCGAAGTCTGCTTCCATAGCAGAGCAGACTTCATCAAAGAAGTCTACTGAGAGACTTCGCCTGTGAAGTCTCTAATGATAATTTAGTAAAATGCAATTTTAGCCTATTTGTAATTAGTTGTTTTTTTTTCTTGTCCTAACAATGTGTGTTACGTATGGATTTTGATGTTTTAGAAATTTGAACCATTTTAATCGCATAATTATTTTTATATATTTTTTTAAACTTATTGGGTGTTTAGGTTATAAATTTAGACTTCACAGAGGATGTCTGTGCGTAGACTTCGTTCGAGAAGTCTCTTGCACTATCTATTTAAAAAATGGATTTGTATCATATATAATATGCATTTTCGAGATTTTAAATTTTTTTACATGTGTATTAGTATTGTTGTTGTTTATGTATGAATTTCACATCTCAATGTCTTATATTCTATCTTAAATCGATTTTACGAATTTCTGATAATTATTTTTCAACAGACTTCACCTTTGAAGTCTACTGTGAAACAAACTAACAGTTTGCCTTTGTGTTGTTTCAAATGTCTTTCAGAAAATGTTATTCTCTTTCTT
>SMJT01000240.1:0-13712 GCA_004349715.1 Crucihimalaya himalaica | reverse complement strand
ATCGTCCACCTCGTCCTCTTCCTCTAGACTCACTGTCATAATCTCGGTTTGATTGTGTATCTGTGTCTGCATACATTAGCTTACTTTGATCATCTTGAGTTTCTTCGTCCTCTAAGATTCGTTCCTCGTAAGCCTTTAGACGTCCCACAATATCTTCAAAACTGGTGACCTTTAGATCCAAAACTTGTTCAAGTGAGGCTACTATGTGTATGTATTTCTTTCGAGGAAGACTCTTAAGAAATTTTTTAACCATCCTTGATTCTTCAATGATTTCTCCTAGAGCCGCTGATTTTGATGAAATTTCAGATATCTTCCCAGCAAAGTCATCTATTTTCTCTGAATCTTTCATCTTTAATCGGTCAAACTCGGCCATTATGGTTTGTAACCTTGCTTCTTTAACTCGTTCAGCTCCTACATGTTGTGCTCTGATTGCTTGCCACACCTTTTTTGTTGTATCTAATTCTCCGACTTGTAGTATAAGGGTTTCCGGTATTGACTGAAATAACAGAGTTATGGCCATGTTGTTTTTTTCTGCATCAAGTAGTTCAGTTTCAGCTTCAATTGTTTCCCAGACTTTGTGTACCTTTAGTGTAATTCTCATCCGCATAGCCCATACGGTATAGTTCGTGGAATTGAGCATCGGACAAACGATTGAAGAAGATCCTCCTCCTTCCTTTGGTTTTGCCACCACAATATCTCCCATCTTCTTTCTTGTGATCGTTCAAAATCTCCTAAAGCTCTGATACCAATTATAGAATTTAGGAAGTATTTTGATGTTGAAAGACTAAGATTTAAAAGACAAACTTTCTTTTATTTACTTAAGAAACTCTCTCAAAACTTAAGCTCTTTCTCTTAATCTTCTCTAATCTCTTAAGTTATGCAACACACTTGCATCTCCTTATATAGAGATAGATTTTCCTAAACCTTTTAGGAACTATTACATATCTTTAGATAACTCCTAAAGATCTCCTAAATCTATTTAGATAACTCCTAAATGTATAATTAGGGTTTACGGTTTAGGGTTTAGGGTAACTTAATTCTTTTCAAGCTTAATCCAACATAATTGACACCCCAGTCTTCTTTTGAAGTGATGCTTGGCCCAATCTGTGTTAGCAAAACAGAAATCTGTCTTTAAAAAACTTATAATTCTTGGTTAACGCATAGTATTAACAAAATCAAGCTCATTTACCATTGTATAAGTTTTTCCAGAACCTGTCTGACCATAGGCAACCACCAGTTCACCATTCTCACCTATGTATTCTATAGTTGCTTGTCTACTGTTTTGCCCTGGAAGGAATGGTCTAATCCGGCAATAGACTCTGATATTTCCTAGATAGCAAGAGAAAGAACTAAAGTCATTTCTTGAATGGTCTAATACAAACAAATTAGTAGATTACATTGACAAAAGGAGTTTTACCTTTCAATTCTTGCACTTCATTGTACAGTCTTCGATTTTCTTCTAGAACCACATGGTAATTTTTCGCTGCATCAGCCACTCCTTTGAGCTTCAAACCTAGGAGAAATGTAATAAATAAGAAGCCGTGTACTTTGAAATGAATTCATTGAGGCCAAGCAATCATAGACAATTAGTGACAGCAATGAATCTTACCATAGTAAGTTAGATCCTCAAAGTATTTCCTCTGTGTCCTTATGACTTCGTGTTTTATAGACAAGGAAGTAGCATTCAGCTCCTGCATAATTCACAGATTCTATATCATATAAATAACTAACATAGGTAACCAATGTTTACAATACTATCTATAAAGTCAACCTCCATGGCTCCAGAATGGTTGTCCAGAATCGTTTTATCAATATAGCAAATCAGACAATAGCCATAATTGGAAAGATATAGCACCCAGAAGTGTCTGAAACGAGGCTAATTTAAACATAAATATATCCCTACACTGAATTGGTTCGATTTGTTATAGCAAAAGTTGACTCGTTCAAGATAATCAATTATACTTTTCCCTATTCGCTAATCACTTGGATAATCCCGTCATAACTCAAGTTCTGAGAGGTAATTTTAGAAAACTTGTTTAAATCTTTCAATAAAATGAGAAGATATATGTAAATTAGACTCGAAAAGATAAACAGTAAACAAGTGAGTAGATAACATTCCGAAAAGTGTAGAATTCGTTTTCTAAATTTTTGGTATGTACTAAAACATTTAGAATACGTATTCTACGCATTGTATATGTTCTGAAAATTTTAGAACAAATTTTAGAATCGTCCACCTCGTCCTCTTCCTCTAGACTCACTGTCATAATCTCGGTTTGATTGTGTATCTGTGTCTGCATACATTAGCTTACTTTGATCATCTTGAGTTTCTTCGTCCTCTAAGATTCGTTCCTCGTAAGCCTTTAGACGTCCCACAATATCTTCAAAACTGGTGACCTTTAGATCCAAAACTTGTTCAAGTGAGGCTACTATGTGTATGTATTTCTTTCGAGGAAGACTCTTAAGAAATTTTTTAACCATCCTTGATTCTTCAATGATTTCTCCTAGAGCCGCTGATTTTGATGAAATTTCAGATATCTTCCCAGCAAAGTCATCTATTTTCTCTGAATCTTTCATCTTTAATCGGTCAAACTCGGCCATTATGGTTTGTAACCTTGCTTCTTTAACTCGTTCAGCTCCTACATGCTGTGCTCTGATTGCTTGCCACACCTTTTTTGCTGTATCTAATTCTCCGACTTGTAGTATAAGGGTTTCCGGTATTGACTGAAATAACAGAGTTATGGCCATGTTGTTTTTTTCTGCATCAAGTAGTTCAGTTTCAGCTTCAATTGTTTCCCAGACTTTGTGTACCTTTAGTGTAATTCTCATCCGCATAGCCCATACGGTATAGTTCGTGGAATTGAGCATCGGACAAACGATTGAAGAAGATCCTCCTCCTTCCTTTGGTTTTGCCACCACAATATCTCCCATCTTCTTTCTTGTGATCGTTCAAAATCTCCTAAAGCTCTGATACCAATTATAGAATTTAGGAAGTATTTTGATGTTGAAAGACTAAGATTTAAAAGACAAACTTTCTTTTATTTACTTAAGAAACTCTCTCAAAACTTAAGCTCTTTCTCTTAATCTTCTCTAATCTCTTAAGTTATGCAACACACTTGCATCTCCTTATATAGAGATAGATTTTCCTAAACCTTTTAGGAACTATTACATATCTTTAGATAACTCCTAAAGATCTCCTAAATCTATTTAGATAACTCCTAAATGTATAATTAGGGTTTACGGTTTAGGGTTTAGGGTAACTTAATTCTTTTCAAGCTTAATCCAACATAATTGACACCCCAGTCTTCTTTTGAAGTGATGCTTGGCCCAATCTGTGTTAGCAAAACAGAAATCTGTCTTTAAAAAACTTATAATTCTTGGCTAACGCATAGTATTAACAAAATCAAGCTCATTTACCATTGTATAAGTTTTTCCAGAACCTGTCTGACCATAGGCAACCACCAGTTCACCATTCTCACCTATGTATTCTATAGTTGCTTGTCTACTGTTTTGCCCTGGAAGGAATGGTCTAATCCGGCAATAGACTCTGATATTTCCTAGATAGCAAGAGAAAGAACTAAAGTCATTTCTTGAATGGTCTAATACAAACAAATTAGTAGATTACATTGACAAAAGGAGTTATACCTTTCAATTCTTGCACTTCATTGTACAGTCTTCGATTTTCTTCTAGAACCACATGGTAATTTTTCGCTGCATCAGCCACTCCTTTGAGCTTCAAACCTAGGAGAAATGTAATAAATAAGAAGCCGTGTACTTTGAAATGAATTCATTGAGGCCAAGCAATCATAGACAATTAGTGACAGCAATGAATCTTACCATAGTAAGTTAGATCCTCAAAGTATTTCCTCTGTGTCCTTATGACTTCGTGTTTTATAGACAAGGAAGTAGCATTCAGCTCCTGCATAATTCACAGATTCTATATCATATAAATAACTAACATAGGTAACCAATGTTTACAATACTATCTATAAAGTCAACCTCCATGGCTCCAGAATGGTTGTCCAGAATCGTTTTATCAATATAGCAAATCAGACAATAGCCATAATTGGAAAGATATAGCACCCAGAAGTGTCTGAAACGAGGCTAATTTAAACATAAATATATCCCTACACTGAATTGGTTCGATTTGTTATAGCAAAAGTTGACTCGTTCAAGATAATCAATTATACTTTTCCCTATTCGCTAATCACTTGGATAATCCCGTCATAACTCAAGTTCTGAGAGGTAATTTTAGAAAACTTGTTTAAATCTTTCAATAAAATGAGAAGATATATGTAAATTAGACTCGAAAAGATAAACAGTAAACAAGTGAGTAGATAACATTCCGAAAAGTGTAGAATTCGTTTTCTAAATTTTTGGTATGTACTAAAACATTTAGAATACGTATTCTACGCATTGTATATGTTCTGAAAATTTTAGAACAAATTTTAGAATCGTCCACCTCGTCCTCTTCCTCTAGACTCACTGTCATAATCTCGGTTTGATTGTGTATCTGTGTCTGCATACATTAGCTTACTTTGATCATCTTGAGTTTCTTCGTCCTCTAAGATTCGTTCCTCGTAAGCCTTTAGACGTCCCACAATATCTTCAAAACTGGTGACCTTTAGATCCAAAACTTGTTCAAGTGAGGCTACTATGTGTATGTATTTCTTTCGAGGAAGACTCTTAAGAAATTTTTTAACCATCCTTGATTCTTCAATGATTTCTCCTAGAGCCGCTGATTTTGATGAAATTTCAGATATCTTCCCAGCAAAGTCATCTATTTTCTCTGAATCTTTCATCTTTAATCGGTCAAACTCGGCCATTATGGTTTGTAACCTTGCTTCTTTAACTCGTTCAGCTCCTACATGCTGTGCTCTGATTGCTTGCCACACCTTTTTTGCTGTATCTAATTCTCCGACTTGTAGTATAAGGGTTTCCGGTATTGACTGAAATAACAGAGTTATGGCCATGTTGTTTTTTTCTGCATCAAGTAGTTCAGTTTCAGCTTCAATTGTTTCCCAGACTTTGTGTACCTTTAGTGTAATTCTCATCCGCATAGCCCATACGGTATAGTTCGTGGAATTGAGCATCGGACAAACGATTGAAGAAGATCCTCCTCCTTCCTTTGGTTTTGCCACCACAATATCTCCCATCTTCTTTCTTGTGATCGTTCAAAATCTCCTAAAGCTCTGATACCAATTATAGAATTTAGGAAGTATTTTGATGTTGAAAGACTAAGATTTAAAAGACAAACTTTCTTTTATTTACTTAAGAAACTCTCTCAAAACTTAAGCTCTTTCTCTTAATCTTCTCTAATCTCTTAAGTTATGCAACACACTTGCATCTCCTTATATAGAGATAGATTTTCCTAAACCTTTTAGGAACTATTACATATCTTTAGATAACTCCTAAAGATCTCCTAAATCTATTTAGATAACTCCTAAATGTATAATTAGGGTTTACGGTTTAGGGTTTAGGGTAACTTAATTCTTTTCAAGCTTAATCCAACATAATTGACACCCCAGTCTTCTTTTGAAGTGATGCTTGGCCCAATCTGTGTTAGCAAAACAGAAATCTGTCTTTAAAAAACTTATAATTCTTGGCTAACGCATAGTATTAACAAAATCAAGCTCATTTACCATTGTATAAGTTTTTCCAGAACCTGTCTGACCATAGGCAACCACCAGTTCACCATTCTCACCTATGTATTCTATAGTTGCTTGTCTACTGTTTTGCCCTGGAAGGAATGGTCTAATCCGGCAATAGACTCTGATATTTCCTAGATAGCAAGAGAAAGAACTAAAGTCATTTCTTGAATGGTCTAATACAAACAAATTAGTAGATTACATTGACAAAAGGAGTTATACCTTTCAATTCTTGCACTTCATTGTACAGTCTTCGATTTTCTTCTAGAACCACATGGTAATTTTTCGCTGCATCAGCCACTCCTTTGAGCTTCAAACCTAGGAGAAATGTAATAAATAAGAAGCCGTGTACTTTGAAATGAATTCATTGAGGCCAAGCAATCATAGACAATTAGTGACAGCAATGAATCTTACCATAGTAAGTTAGATCCTCAAAGTATTTCCTCTGTGTCCTTATGACTTCGTGTTTTATAGACAAGGAAGTAGCATTCAGCTCCTGCATAATTCACAGATTCTATATCATATAAATAACTAACATAGGTAACCAATGTTTACAATACTATCTATAAAGTCAACCTCCATGGCTCCAGAATGGTTGTCCAGAATCGTTTTATCAATATAGCAAATCAGACAATAGCCATAATTGGAAAGATATAGCACCCAGAAGTGTCTGAAACGAGGCTAATTTAAACATAAATATATCCCTACACTGAATTGGTTCGATTTGTTATAGCAAAAGTTGACTCGTTCAAGATAATCAATTATACTTTTCCCTATTCGCTAATCACTTGGATAATCCCGTCATAACTCAAGTTCTGAGAGGTAATTTTAGAAAACTTGTTTAAATCTTTCAATAAAATGAGAAGATATATGTAAATTAGACTCGAAAAGATAAACAGTAAACAAGTGAGTAGATAACATTCCGAAAAGTGTAGAATTCGTTTTCTAAATTTTTGGTATGTACTAAAACATTTAGAATACGTATTCTACGCATTGTATATGTTCTGAAAATTTTAGAACAAATTTTAGAATCGTCCACCTCGTCCTCTTCCTCTAGACTCACTGTCATAATCTCGGTTTGATTGTGTATCTGTGTCTGCATACATTAGCTTACTTTGATCATCTTGAGTTTCTTCGTCCTCTAAGATTCGTTCCTCGTAAGCCTTTAGACGTCCCACAATATCTTCAAAACTGGTGACCTTTAGATCCAAAACTTGTTCAAGTGAGGCTACTATGTGTATGTATTTCTTTCGAGGAAGACTCTTAAGAAATTTTTTAACCATCCTTGATTCTTCAATGATTTCTCCTAGAGCCGCTGATTTTGATGAAATTTCAGATATCTTCCCAGCAAAGTCATCTATTTTCTCTGAATCTTTCATCTTTAATCGGTCAAACTCGGCCATTATGGTTTGTAACCTTGCTTCTTTAACTCGTTCAGCTCCTACATGCTGTGCTCTGATTGCTTGCCACACCTTTTTTGCTGTATCTAATTCTCCGACTTGTAGTATAAGGGTTTCCGGTATTGACTGAAATAACAGAGTTATGGCCATGTTGTTTTTTTCTGCATCAAGTAGTTCAGTTTCAGCTTCAATTGTTTCCCAGACTTTGTGTACCTTTAGTGTAATTCTCATCCGCATAGCCCATACGGTATAGTTCGTGGAATTGAGCATCGGACAAACGATTGAAGAAGATCCTCCTCCTTCCTTTGGTTTTGCCACCACAATATCTCCCATCTTCTTTCTTGTGATCGTTCAAAATCTCCTAAAGCTCTGATACCAATTATAGAATTTAGGAAGTATTTTGATGTTGAAAGACTAAGATTTAAAAGACAAACTTTCTTTTATTTACTTAAGAAACTCTCTCAAAACTTAAGCTCTTTCTCTTAATCTTCTCTAATCTCTTAAGTTATGCAACACACTTGCATCTCCTTATATAGAGATAGATTTTCCTAAACCTTTTAGGAACTATTACATATCTTTAGATAACTCCTAAAGATCTCCTAAATCTATTTAGATAACTCCTAAATGTATAATTAGGGTTTACGGTTTAGGGTTTAGGGTAACTTAATTCTTTTCAAGCTTAATCCAACATAATTGACACCCCAGTCTTCTTTTGAAGTGATGCTTGGCCCAATCTGTGTTAGCAAAACAGAAATCTGTCTTTAAAAAACTTATAATTCTTGGCTAACGCATAGTATTAACAAAATCAAGCTCATTTACCATTGTATAAGTTTTTCCAGAACCTGTCTGACCATAGGCAACCACCAGTTCACCATTCTCACCTATGTATTCTATAGTTGCTTGTCTACTGTTTTGCCCTGGAAGGAATGGTCTAATCCGGCAATAGACTCTGATATTTCCTAGATAGCAAGAGAAAGAACTAAAGTCATTTCTTGAATGGTCTAATACAAACAAATTAGTAGATTACATTGACAAAAGGAGTTATACCTTTCAATTCTTGCACTTCATTGTACAGTCTTCGATTTTCTTCTAGAACCACATGGTAATTTTTCGCTGCATCAGCCACTCCTTTGAGCTTCAAACCTAGGAGAAATGTAATAAATAAGAAGCCGTGTACTTTGAAATGAATTCATTGAGGCCAAGCAATCATAGACAATTAGTGACAGCAATGAATCTTACCATAGTAAGTTAGATCCTCAAAGTATTTCCTCTGTGTCCTTATGACTTCGTGTTTTATAGACAAGGAAGTAGCATTCAGCTCCTGCATAATTCACAGATTCTATATCATATAAATAACTAACATAGGTAACCAATGTTTACAATACTATCTATAAAGTCAACCTCCATGGCTCCAGAATGGTTGTCCAGAATCGTTTTATCAATATAGCAAATCAGACAATAGCCATAATTGGAAAGATATAGCACCCAGAAGTGTCTGAAACGAGGCTAATTTAAACATAAATATATCCCTACACTGAATTGGTTCGATTTGTTATAGCAAAAGTTGACTCGTTCAAGATAATCAATTATACTTTTCCCTATTCGCTAATCACTTGGATAATCCCGTCATAACTCAAGTTCTGAGAGGTAATTTTAGAAAACTTGTTTAAATCTTTCAATAAAATGAGAAGATATATGTAAATTAGACTCGAAAAGATAAACAGTAAACAAGTGAGTAGATAACATTCCGAAAAGTGTAGAATTCGTTTTCTAAATTTTTGGTATGTACTAAAACATTTAGAATACGTATTCTACGCATTGTATATGTTCTGAAAATTTTAGAACAAATTTTAGAATCGTCCACCTCGTCCTCTTCCTCTAGACTCACTGTCATAATCTCGGTTTGATTGTGTATCTGTGTCTGCATACATTAGCTTACTTTGATCATCTTGAGTTTCTTCGTCCTCTAAGATTCGTTCCTCGTAAGCCTTTAGACGTCCCACAATATCTTCAAAACTGGTGACCTTTAGATCCAAAACTTGTTCAAGTGAGGCTACTATGTGTATGTATTTCTTTCGAGGAAGACTCTTAAGAAATTTTTTAACCATCCTTGATTCTTCAATGATTTCTCCTAGAGCCGCTGATTTTGATGAAATTTCAGATATCTTCCCAGCAAAGTCATCTATTTTCTCTGAATCTTTCATCTTTAATCGGTCAAACTCGGCCATTATGGTTTGTAACCTTGCTTCTTTAACTCGTTCAGCTCCTACATGCTGTGCTCTGATTGCTTGCCACACCTTTTTTGCTGTATCTAATTCTCCGACTTGTAGTATAAGGGTTTCCGGTATTGACTGAAATAACAGAGTTATGGCCATGTTGTTTTTTTCTGCATCAAGTAGTTCAGTTTCAGCTTCAATTGTTTCCCAGACTTTGTGTACCTTTAGTGTAATTCTCATCCGCATAGCCCATACGGTATAGTTCGTGGAATTGAGCATCGGACAAACGATTGAAGAAGATCCTCCTCCTTCCTTTGGTTTTGCCACCACAATATCTCCCATCTTCTTTCTTGTGATCGTTCAAAATCTCCTAAAGCTCTGATACCAATTATAGAATTTAGGAAGTATTTTGATGTTGAAAGACTAAGATTTAAAAGACAAACTTTCTTTTATTTACTTAAGAAACTCTCTCAAAACTTAAGCTCTTTCTCTTAATCTTCTCTAATCTCTTAAGTTATGCAACACACTTGCATCTCCTTATATAGAGATAGATTTTCCTAAACCTTTTAGGAACTATTACATATCTTTAGATAACTCCTAAAGATCTCCTAAATCTATTTAGATAACTCCTAAATGTATAATTAGGGTTTACGGTTTAGGGTTTAGGGTAACTTAATTCTTTTCAAGCTTAATCCAACATAATTGACACCCCAGTCTTCTTTTGAAGTGATGCTTGGCCCAATCTGTGTTAGCAAAACAGAAATCTGTCTTTAAAAAACTTATAATTCTTGGCTAACGCATAGTATTAACAAAATCAAGCTCATTTACCATTGTATAAGTTTTTCCAGAACCTGTCTGACCATAGGCAACCACCAGTTCACCATTCTCACCTATGTATTCTATAGTTGCTTGTCTACTGTTTTGCCCTGGAAGGAATGGTCTAATCCGGCAATAGACTCTGATATTTCCTAGATAGCAAGAGAAAGAACTAAAGTCATTTCTTGAATGGTCTAATACAAACAAATTAGTAGATTACATTGACAAAAGGAGTTATACCTTTCAATTCTTGCACTTCATTGTACAGTCTTCGATTTTCTTCTAGAACCACATGGTAATTTTTCGCTGCATCAGCCACTCCTTTGAGCTTCAAACCTAGGAGAAATGTAATAAATAAGAAGCCGTGNATATCTGTGTGAATTAGCTCTAATATCTCTTCACTCTTAGTTTCTGAGATTTTTGGGAATTCTTCTCTACACTGTTTTCCTTTAATACACGCCTCACACACATCATGACTCACCTTAAACTTAGGTAAGCCATTTACCATTTGACTGATCTGTAAATTTTGCAGATTATGGAACCCAGAGTGTCCTAACCTCTTGTGCCATAGGTCTGTCAAGTTTTCTGCCCTGGCCACACAAGCACTTTCTCCTGCCGGCTTCATGTGGAGTAGGTAGGCTTTTCCCACCATTTCAACCTCAGCAGTCTTATCTCCATGTTGGTTATGAATGATACACTTGGTGCCTGTAAATAGAACCTGATAGCCATTTCTTACCATTTGGGGTATGCTTAGCAAATTCTTGTCTATCTCTGGTACTAGGAACACATCCTTGATTACTCTTACTCCTCTCTTAGTCATAACTTCTATATCTCCTTTTCCAGCGGTCATTAGCTTAGCACCATTCCCAATCCTAATAGGGACTTGAAAGGATCTGTCTATTGTAGAGAAGAGCTTTTCCTCTTTGGTCATATGATTTGTGGCACCACTGTCAATTAGCCACACTTCTTCCTTATCTGAATGTGCCACAGTATGAGCTGCATTGAACATGCTAGGTTCCTCACCTTCACACTCTTTAGTTTGTCTTTTGGGCCGCCTTTGCCTGAGCTGACACTCTTTAACCCTAGGTCCTCGATCTCCACAGCTGAAACACCCTCTCCGTGGTCTGAACTGTCTTGAAGCAAACTGAGATTCATAACTCAGTTTGAGGTAACACTTACTCTCGCTATGGATATTTTTCATACAAATTTTGCACCGTCTTCCTTCACCATCTGCATATCCTAACATTTCTTCTTTTTGCAGGCTCCAGGGATCTTGTAGCTCTGATACCATGTTGAAATTTGCTTCTTAGCCGCTTTTGTTGTTTTGCTAATCTCCCCTTTTTCTCATTAGTTCATTAAACAACGACATACAAGCATATATATACTATATTGGCTTTATCTAAACCTAAAAACATTTATGGGCCTAAATTGTATAAATCAGCCCATTACGAGAGTTAATATTCAACTCATGTGCTTTCGTTTTCCCTTCCTTCTTCTTTCTTCGACATTTCCTCTGTACTCTCTTTTTCAATTTCTTCATCTTCTTCCTTGAATCAAGGTTCTTCCTCCTCTCTTACTAATTTAGTTATTAATCAATGACTTGATTCCAACAAAAATCTTTCAATTGTGAACATACTGTTCCAAGAAATGACAGTTCTGACTCCAAGAATACAGCAAACAACCAATGCTTGATACTTCCCCTGTTTGTTTGTTTTTTAACAAGAATTTGAGGAAATAAATTGTAAGAGTTTAGATCTGAGTTCGGGTTTTGTGGAAACTAACCTGAAGTGTTTCAGGAGCTTGATTCTTACAACTATCCACCATTGTTACTCTTCTCAAATAGCTACAAAGAACTCATAACAAGAATTAGTGAACTGATTAAATAGAACACAATACGACGTTTCAAGAGTGTATGCAGGAACCTACGTCTTACTTGAAACTTAGCACATGAGTTTTCGGAGTGTCAACGTGTTTGTTGATTTCTTCAATTTGTGTGCAAAGCTTTGAAGTTTGACAAATTTGTTACAATGTTAGAATAAGACTCAGTAGTGTTAGAATGTTTAGAATAAGACTAAGAATAATTAGAATGCTATTTAAGACTTAGAAGTATTAGAACGTCGCGTTGTTAATAAGATGTTTATTGTACTAATTACATCTTAGGAGACAAATCTTTCCTTCTTGAATTGGCGAGTATAGGTTTAAATAGAGAATTTAAGGGGGTTTATTCATTTATGGATTTTAGTGGATTTGAAAAATCTCATATAAAATTTGGAAGTTTATGGGACCGATTGGCGTGCGACTGTAAAGACTTTTACTTCATTTAAAAGTATCTACAGCCAAATTTCCTCCAATCACACTTTTACTTTATTTTTATTTTTAAAGTCCTAACAGCCCATAAATTCTCTCTAACCTCTTTTGCTTCTATTTTTTTAAAGCCACAAAAACATGGCTTTTAGAAGACTATACGATTTTTTTTTATTTTTTTTAACAATGATTAATAGTAAGAATAAGATAAAACAATAATAATCAATAGAAAAATTCTACACAAAACAATAAAAACAAAATTATTTATAATAGGATCAAGAATCATTCAAAAACAATAAAAAATCAATAATCGATAAACATACTAATTTAAAAAAAAAATGTAAAACGAAATTAAAAAATTAGAACTAAAATAATATACTATTTTTAGACTATCACTAACATTATAAATACCATGAGGTACTGAGTTTTTCTGTAACTTTCAAATCCAACAGGTATCATGATTTTCATATATTTCTTCATAAGTTTATATTATTTGCATGTAGATTATATGCAAAGGTGATCATAAATTTATGTATGTATTATATTAGAATTTAAAACATTTTATTTTGTTTTACTGATATGGCATCATCTTCTCGTAAGGTAATGTAAATACATTTTAAATTTTGTTATTTTAAAATGTTATATGAATATAATGCTAGTATATATATTTTTTGGTTAACTACTTATAGAAAAAGATCACATGGACAGATTTTAACACTAAAACTTTCCTCAAAATTTTCATCTCCGAACAAGAAGAAGAAAATTGGAAAGAGACATACTTGACGAAAGAAGGAAAAGATCGATTGGTGTCTAAATTTTATCAAGTAACAAGTCATAATTTTATCAAGTAACAAGTCCAAACGTGATGGAACAAGACGTTAGTTCGAGACAATACATGGAAGGTATTCGTGATGAGATTGCTAATGCAATGTGGGCTAGTCGTCGCTAAATGTGTATATATATGTATATTTTTGATAGGTTGTCACCCAAGTTTTTTTAAGTGTATCCCATTTCTTAATGATTTTTTTTATATTAAATTTTGGCATGAAATAATAAATATAAATAAATTTATTCGTTTAAAATATTTATCTATTAGTTTATTTCTAAAGATTTGTAATTCTTTTCTTAAATGTAATTGTTATTAATTTTTTTTGCTATATCGATATAATTAAAAAAATTATAATTTTAAAATAAAAGTCACAACTTTTACAGTTTTTATTACCAATCAAACTTTTATAAATATTTAAAGTCACAGCTTTTACAGTTTTTTGTTACCAATCAAACTTTAACAAATATTTTAAAGTTACAGCCACAGTACTTACAGCCAAATT
>SMJT01000024.1:2579561-2604875 GCA_004349715.1 Crucihimalaya himalaica | reverse complement strand
TTGAGAAACAACCTATGGTGAAGAACTCAATTGATTATGAACCTTAACAGATCAATCTATCTAGCAAACCATGAAATCCTAATGAGAAAACCCTAAACCTAAAGGATCTACTCAGACATGCAGAATGAAGCAAACCAAATGATTGAATAGATCATCAAAAGTAAGAAATATCAAAGGTCGAAATCTTCTCTCCCGAACAGAGTTTCAGACTTGTCTCCCTAAAGAACCAAAGTAAGATAAAGTAAAATCAAGCATAGCCTTAAACAGGTGGCTGAAAAACCTATTTATAAGTCTAAAACACGTTCTTGGGCTTTCTGTAAATAATAAAGTCTTCTGGGCCCCAAAAAGCAGATCTTCTAAGATCGGTAGAAAGTCGGCTGTTTCTCCTTTCCTACAGTCGGCATATCGATCAGACACCAGCTGGTATCGGTCCGATACCAGGCACATTTCTGGTGTTTGCCAGGACTGGACTGGTCTCTCATCGAAAACTTGGCATAACTTTTTGATCGCACCGTGTGAATGGCTTCAAACCACTTCCAAATGAAATGCATATCATTAATGACTATCTCGTGGTCAATTTTGAGCTCAATCCATCGGAGTCGGGAATGTCATTCATAACTCGAATGCCACTAAAGCTCACAGATATGCTCTAAAAAGCTCCTCTCCCCTAACTCCACACTACCTGACAGCTCTCAGAGACAACGACCATAGAAAGACTCGATAAAAAAGAAGGACTTATATCATGGTCTTTAATATGGGATAAAAAACGCATGATCATATATCCCAGCACCATTAGCCTTTTGCTTGCCCTCAAGCAAACAGAAAACCAAACCTAGGAAAGAAGTTTAGAAACGCGGAGACCCACTTGTTCTTGCACTTAACCAATGATCCTTCTTCCTAATATTCTTCTCATTACTTTTACCAGTCCCAGATCTAACCACCATGTACTTCTCCGAGACCTTTGCAGCTTCCCAGAATCCACACATAGTATCACAGCTCATCCATTAAAAACCATCATGCCAGTTTCATCTGCTTGTAATCAATGTCCAAGACTTTATAGATTCTTTCCCAAACAATATCATGACAAAAGGATAACCATATTTCACTCTTTTTGTATTTTCTTCTCCCCCAGACTTATTTTGATCATGTTCTTTCTCTTTTTCTTTCTTTTTAGCTCTGCGTGCATCATACAAACACATTAGAAAAAGCTGAGTGAGATACACTGAAAGTACAAACAGTGGATATTTTACAACTATGATAAAGTTGATAAAATGAGTATTGATGGTGTTTCTCAAGTTATTCACCCGCCCAGTACCTGCTCCTGCATTGCTTGTCCTCGGCTCATAACTATAGTGCACTCTCGTCTGTCTAATGCTAGTACAATGATTGAGTGCATTCTGAGATGTATAAGGCGACTCGTTCCCCCCACTTATATGGCTCGTAGCTAATCATCTCCTCTAAACGCATTAGAGAATATTACATCGCAATGTGATACTGCCTACTTGCGCTACAAGTACTTTTCCTTAATGCACGCATCTCCTATGAACCTCACAGAACAAGAAAAATAATCACCTATGCGACATGCGTGCTTCTTATCGTGCACATTCTTCCCTACATTAAAGTTTCTATATCATAAAGCGTCATAATTTCTCATATTTAACGGGGAATGGGCAAGAATAGATCATCACATATCTACTCTGAAAGTCTCCGGAGTGGAGATTACACGTGTTGTGTTCAGATATAACAATAGAGTGGATTATGATTTGTGGATTATCTACATCTCATAACTATGCGAACCACTACAACCCAATACATTAACGAGTCAAAATGCTTAGAATGAGGAAAACAATTATGCATTATGACATCGAGGTTTTCGATGTGATATCTAATCCACTCGTTAAAGCCTTATTCGTCTAATCGAACTTGACAAGCAATTGTGTTTCTTTTCGTGATTTTTCTTAACACAACTCTTCTAAGACTTAAACCACCACTATATCAATTCCCAATCTTTCAATCACCTTAGGCTTACTAGGGGCTACTCTTCTCATCTCTTGTTTTCTCCTTCCTTTTTATTCTCTTTTGATGCTTTTTCGCCCAAGAGCATTTTTCTGTTTTAACTCCTACTCCCTTAGAACTTTTGTAGCAAACATGGTTTATTCTACCTCTTTTCTCAATCCAATATTATTCTTTCAAACCAATCCCTCATCCCAACCAATAACCTTCACAAAACCTAACAATTGGAAGAAAGCAGCTTGTCGTTTTTTTATCTCGAAAGATTTGTACATGAATTGCGTGTAGAAAAGACCTCACTTCAACGATAGTGTTCATATTGGTTTGACAAACTGAAATGTGTTTATCAGGTCTCCGTTGTGGATAGTGTTGAACCATCCCATTTAAGAGGACAGATGGCCATTTTCGAGTTAACAAGTGTGGTACAAAAGGATAGATAAACTTGAATGTTTATGTAAAACCATGTTAAGATCAAAGCCCATAAGCAAGATGAATTAAGTTTTATTATGCCTAATATAGATTGAGTTTGATATCGATATTTAAGCCTCGCATAATATGTATGGATTCAAGTTTAAAGATTCTTAAAGTTAAAGATGAAGTTTTACTCGAGATAAGTTACTTTTGAAATCGTTTTAAGAAATGTAAATAAGCCAACATACATGAAGAAACCACGTCCATGACAAGTTAAATAATTCGCACCAAGACACTAACGAAGTATATTCTCGACACAAACTAATAAAAATCCATTAAATAATACTAATACACAGTGCGAGAATCACAAAATACTAGACATAATTTTTATCACGTCAATTAAATTCAAATCCCAACTAACAAAGATATTCTGACACAATAACAAACAAAATACCAATGAACTCTACTCAATGATTCCAAAATAAGTTGACAAATACAACCGTACACAAATGATAGAGTACAATGACAATGAACCTTCTCTCCAGGATTTAGGATATATCTAAACAACTAAGTCTCATTTGACAATCTCCAATACATCATGAGTAGGATGCTAATGTTTTAATAAATAGCATAAAACATTGACAAATTAGAGAAATAGGGAAGCTTCAGCTTTGCAGAGAAAAGTGCTCGTTTCTCCTATATAGTGAGTTGACATGATTCTCATAAAGGACTTTATACACAGGCGATGTGTTCGCAAAGTGAGAGTGAAAGGCAGAGTGAAAGAAAGTCAAATGCAAACGAGAAATACCTGGTAGTGAAAATCGGTCATGACCAATTGTATATGTAAAACATGGTTGTCAAGGAGATCTAAAGCCCATAAGCAAGATAATTAGTTTTATTATGTCCTAATAAAGATGAGTTGATATCGATTAAGCATGCCATAATATGTATGGATTTCAAGTTTAAAGATCCAAAGTGTGAAATTTTCAAGTCTTTCAAATCGTGTAAGAAATGTAAACCTCATCGAGGGGCATCATACAAGATCGAACAAAAAACATAGCATAATAAGCACAAAACTCATAAAATCCTAATAAAAATTCAAGTCCAAATCCAAGACATAATCAACAACTAGTCCTAAAAATTGATGTCAGGTTTTTAGGCTCTAGCATACCAATCTTAAAAACCGCGATGTGTCGAAACTACCTCATCATAAGGCGTATCGTTATATCACGTAGGGTATCGAATCCACAAGGGAAACCCGAGAACAACACACCAAGATACAGAATTTCGTTAATCTAAGTCGGATAGGGTTTGTGGGTGTGTGTGAATTGGTTATTTAACGACCTAGATAATAGTAAAGACGGAAATTTTAAATGCAAGCGATAAAATAAGCTCAAAACAGGTATGGCGAGACTCAAAATATTCCGGATGGATAAGCAAAATGACGATAAAATTTTCAATGGCGAAGATTTAAAACTCAAATAAACCAAAGCTACTACAATAATGGTGTTGTCAGATTTAACACAATATTACACGAACTGCACTCCTTGCGATGGTAAAGTCGTGTATCGATGATCGCTATCGGTATGAGTACATTACTCCAATCTTGTTTCAAACAGTCTTTTCAAGACATTCTAACGAAAATGCATTCCGTTTAGTGTGACAAACACTAATAACGAACTTGACCACTTCTCATCACTCACTAATGTCTCTCCTGTGACAACAGTGAAGCATGAGACATGTGTGGAGGCTCTTCCAGGAGGGATGGCTGTGTAGTAGACCTCTTTGTCAATGTAGGAGAACGAGATTCGCCTACTGGGTGTGTCCATAATAGCACCGGCTGTAGCCATAAATGGCCTCCCAAAAATCAGAGGCGTACTAGATCGTGTACTCATCTCCACAACCTGAAAGTCAGTAGGAAGCAGACAATCTCCTACTTTGACGAGTAAATCCCGGATTGTACCATATGGGAGTGAGGTGGAGGAGTTTGCGAATGTAAGAGACGTCTCAGGGGATCGATACCACTTCCAAATGAAAGCTAATCCATTGATATATCTCGTGTCCAAATTTGAGCTCAATCCATCGGTGGGAACGTCTTCAACGAATGCCACAAAGCTCCAGAATGCTCTAAAAACTCCAAGTAAGCTCCAAACATGCTAAAACCTGAAAAGACTCTAAAAGACTACGGAAACAATAGAAAGACTCGATAAAAAGGACTTATATCATGGTCTTTAATGGGTTAAAACCATGATATATCATTAGTAGATCAATGATATAGCGCCGCTGCATCAAGTGAAGACCCTTTGTTGTTCTTGTAGCTTCGATGCCTAGAAAATAACTCATTTCACCAAGGTCTTTAAGAGAAAAACGAGAAGCAAGGTGAGTCATGAAAGCAGTGAGTTGGCCATTGTTGCTGCCGGTAATAAGCATATAATCGACATAAACAAGTATATAGATGAAATCAGAACCGTTGCGTTTGGTGAACAAAGACGTATCGGCCACAGAGTTGACGAATCCTTATTGAAGAAGATAGGTGCGAAGCTCTTGATACCAAGCCCAGGGGACCTGTTTGAGTCCATATAGCGCTTTTTGAAGACGGCAAACGTAATGAGGCCGGTCTTGATCAACAAATCCCGGAGGTTGCATGACATATACATCGTCTTCGAGATGACCTTGTAAAAAGGCATTATTGACATCAACTTGGCGAATATTTCAACCTTTGGTGACCGCTACTTGAAGTACATAACGAACAGTAGTGGATTTGATGACTGGACTGAAGGTTTCAGTAAAGTCGTGACCATATTGTTGATGAAACCCTTTCGCTACAAGTCGAGCTTTGTACCTATCAAGCACACCGTTAGGTAGATACTTAAGAGTAAAGACCCACTTACAACCAATGATGTTTTGAGCTGCCGATGTTTTGAGCTGCCGAACGAGGGACCAGCTCATAAGTACCATTGCGTGTTTGGGCATTAATCTCATCACACATAGCCTGGCGCCAATTCGGATCTCGCAACGCCTCGGATACTGTTTTGGGAATTAGAGGGCGTAAGGTAGATTTGGTAGCTGTGAGGGAGAGCTTTGACTTTGGTTTGATAATTTGATTTTTTGATCTGGTTTTCATGGGGTGTTTGTTCGTTGGAGGTGGTGGTAATGGGTTCTGTATCGGAGGTGAAGTAGTTTGTGTTGGTGAAGATGGGTTGGAGTTTTCAATAAGTGGGCTAGGGAGGTTCGGAGATTGTATTGGGCTGTACTCATTGTTTAGAGAAGGTAATGGGCTTTGTTGGGGATTGGGGCCCATTTCATTGTGAGGCAGATGAGAGGTCTGGGGAGGCGTTGCTGGAACAGGGATAGAAGAGCGTACCTCAGATGGTGTAGTCCGCAGCGGAGCTGGTTGCGACACTGAGGTGCGGTGAGGGTCTGAGCACGGGGGTGACGACGAAATAATTAGGGCTAGTGGCCGTGGTATGAACGGGACGTTGGTGGGACAACTATCTGTTGGTGTCACTGACGGTGAATCCGGCAACAATGGCGGAGTGGTGACAGCGAATGGGAAGCTAGATTCGACAAATTGGACATGTCTGGAGGTGTAAATGCGACCTGAGGCTCGATCAAGTCAGAGGTACTCGCTCTTTGATAGTGTTTACCCAATTAACACACATGGCGCAGAGCGGTCTTGAAGCTTATGAGCTGTATAGGGGCATAGCCAAGGGTAGCATCGACAGCCAAATACGCGGAGTTTGAGGTAGTTCGGTGGTTGCTCAAATAGCTTCTCGTATGGAGAATCATTTCGAAGGACTGGTGTGATCATCCGGTTCATAAGATATACGGCAGTCGTAAATGCATAGCTCCAATACGTTTTCGGCATTGACGCTTTGTTGAGAAGGGTGAGGCCAGACTCGACGATATGGCGATGCTTACGCTCTGACACACCATTGTGTTCAGGTGTGTGTGGAGGCGTTGTCAGGTGTGTAATTCCATGGGAGGCGAGGAAATGGCGCAAGGAAATGAACTCTCCTCCATTATCTGAATATAACGTACCAATCTTGTGTTTGAACTTGTTCTCCACTAGTGCCTTGAATTTGACAAATATATCATGGACGTGAGACTTCAATTTGAGTGGATATAGCCACGTGTACCGTGTGAAGTGATCCACAATCACCAAATAATATTTGAAGCCATCAATGGATAAGATTGGAGAACTCCACACATCGGTATATAAGTATTCAAGAGGGTGTTTGGAGACAAGCGTGTTTGAATAAAAAGGGAGTTTATGACTTTTATTGAGTAAACAATCTGAACAAGATAAATGTTGGTGTAAAGAAGGAGAAATGGGCAAAGAGAACTTTGAAATAACTGTTTTTAAAATGGGTAAAGAGGGATGGCCAAGTCGTGAATGCCATGAAATGATGTCTGTTTTCGGTGTCGGTGTCGGTGATGCAAACATAGAGGTAGCGAACGCATCAGTGACCGGCCACTCATATAGCTCATTCTGTGTTTTGCCTTGGAGCAATTGGACCCCCGTGCTGAGATCCTTCACCTGAAAGTGCGCAGGAAAGAATTCCACAGAAAGGCCAATAGTGTTGCATAGTTGATAAACATATATGAGATTTTTCTTAACATCCGGTACACATAAAATATCTTTTAAAGTAATAGAACGACTCGGTGTAGGGAGTAAGGCAGAACCAGTGCGCGAGATTGACAAACCAGCTCCATCCGCAATCGTAACTTCTTCACCTCATGTGTATGGTTGATGAAGAGCAAGATTGTTCAAGTCCGATGTGAGATGGTGTGTTGCTCCGCTATCGAGTAACCAGTTGCCCGCATTGTACGTTGGCGCTGTGACCATGTGAGCACGGGGCTGCCATGGGGCGTAGGAGGAGACAGAGGACTGACTAGTGTTGGAGCTGAGAGCACCTCCTCGCATTGTGCCCATGAATCCCAAAAAGTTGACACCGACCTTGATACGGCCGTGGTGTGTACTGTGGACGTGATCCTCGAGACTGGTTTTGTTCCCAGCTATTGTTGTTACGATTGGTTTGTCGCCCATGGTGACGTGTATTGTTGTTGTTGCCTTTAAAAGTCATAGCATTAGCCGTCATAGGAGTAGACAACACACCCTCTGTTTTGGTCGCAAGCTTTATCTCAAAATTGATGAGTTTTTCATGAACTTCGGGAAGTGAAGGAGTGGTATCGCGACCTTCTATCTGATCAATAATAGTTTTGAAGTCATCCGGGAGGCCTCCGAGTATAAACTCAATATGTTCCTCGTGTTCAACGGGTTTACCAAGGAGTGAGAGTTCATCAAACCGTGTGGTGAAGCCTTGGTAATATGCATCAATGGATTTCGTGCCTTTGGTCCATTGCTTAAGTTGTTGTCTCAGTTGCTGAACATGTCCCTACTTGGATTCGCGTAAGTAGAGGTTAGAGTGTCCCAAATATCCGCCGCAGTGATCGTTTTGGAGAGGAGAGGTTGGACAGAGACAGAGATGGCACCAAGCAAGGCGCTGAAGATCAGCCGATCTTGACGTTTCCAAAAGGTGTAAGCGTTGTTAACAGTAACAACACCGTCCGTCGTAATCGTTGGAGACGGTGTAGTGACAGACCCATCCACATAGCCGGCGAGGTCGTATCCGTCTAGGATTGCATGGACTTGGCGACTCCACATGAGGAAATTGGACGCCGTAAATTTTGTCACGTTGGTCATATTGTTCACGAGAGTAGAGGAACTTGTGACAGCAATAGTGTCAGACACAGATGCTGGAGAGCTAGTGCCAGACATGGTGCTGAAGGAGAGTGGATAAGAAGGAGAGGAAGAAGAAGAAGGAGAGGAAGAAGAGGGAGAAGAAGAAGTGACGGCGACGAAAAAAAAAGGTATCGTTAAGGCTCTGATACCATATGGAGATATGATTTCAAATATATTAGATTAGAGACTTTACAATGTATATATAGGGATTACAGTAGTGATTAGGTATGTATAAAAGACTAATATATCCCTTGGTCTTATAACTCTAACAATAGAAACAATAATTTTTTTCACAATGCAGTTAAGGAGAGACATAGTAGAAATGCCATAAGAGAGATCATGGATTCAGATGGTGTAAGATGCACGGATAGGGAAGATATTCAGGCTGAAGCAGTACGTTTCTTTTCTGAATTTATGTCGCACTCGCCAACTGATTTTTTTGGTATTGAAGCTGAACAGCTTAGGGAGCTCATCCATCATAGATGCTCAGACATGGAAAGAATCAGTTTAGTACAAGAAGTATCAGATGAGGAGGTGAAGAGTACACTGTTTTCTCTGCCAAATAACAAGTCTCTGGGTCTAGACGGTTATACTGTTGATTTTTTCAAAGCTGCTTGGTGTGTAGTAGGGAAAGACTTCCAAGTTGCTACTCAATCCGTATTTGCGTACGGTTTTCTACCTAAAGGAATAAACACAACAATCTTTGCGCTTATTCCAATGACTACAGCAGCTCAAGTGATGAAAGATTATCGTCCAATTTCTCTTTGCAACGTCCTTTATAAGGTAATCTCTAAGATTCTCGCAAATGGACTCAAGCGAATTCTACAAGATTTTATTGCCCCGAATCAATTGGCTTTTATAAAAGATAGATAGTTGATGGAAAACCTACTCTTGGCTTCGGAGCTAGTAAAAGATTACACAAAACAAGACATCACTTCCCGCTGCGCGATAAAATTTGATATATCCAAAACGTTTGACTCCGTCCAATGGTCGTTTCTACGGAATGTTTTGCTAGCATCGAATCCCCAGAGAGTTTTATTCACTGGACTGGCCTTTGTGCGACTGCGGCTTCTTTCTAGGTTCAAGTTAATGGGGAACTTGCAAGCTTTTTTCAAAGCAAGCGATGTTTAAGACAAGGGTGTTCTCTCTCCGCCTACTTATTTGTTATTTGCATGAATGTTTTGTCATCGATGCTTGATAATTCTGCAGTTGAGTGACGCATAAACCATCCGCGTGTAAAAATCTTAAGATTACTCATTTGTGCTCATCACTGCTTTTTCTAATGGAAATTTGAGATCAATGGAAGGAATTTTGTCAGTTTTTCAATGGTTTGCTACCTACCATCTCGGGACTACATATAAGTATTGAGAAATCCATCATCTTCCAAGCTGAAACAGAGTTTTTCTGAAATGGGAATAATCCTTCTCACAGCTCACCGAGAACGTGAAAGGAGAACCAAGGACTGAAGAGTGATTTGGGTACAAGAGGAATCACTCTAAAGAACAACGATTCTAGGTAGAAGATGATATAATCGTACCAGAGAGAAAGAGTAAAGTAGGAGAGAGAGAGTGGTAAAACAAATGTTATTCGATTTCTTTCTCATTTTGGGACCACAACGTACATATGTGATTACAAAGAAATTAACCCAAAGCAAGTATAGATAGACCGGAGTTGAACCGGGGATTAAGAGTTTGTAAACCAAAGCAGTGTTTGTAAAAGATAGAGTGATAAAGCGTGACTTATACACTGTCACAATACTCCCCCTTTCAAACAAACCTTGTCCTCAAGGTTGAAAAGATGGGAACTTGGCGATGAAGTCTTGGTAAAATTCCCATGTAGCTTGATCTGGAGACTCCCCTTTCCATTAAACAAGGACTTTGTTGATAGCCGCATTGCGTCGCATGACCATTTTGGTTTCCAGAATCGCTTCTGGTTCGTGAAACACGTTGTGGATAGCAGCATCTGTTGGGAAGTCAAGCTTGTAGGCCACTTTTCCAACTGTATCCACCACACGGAAAGAGCCATAAAAACGTGGAGAAAGCTTGTGAGGAACCTTTCTATTCTTCAACGAGTGTTGTCTGTACGACTGCAACTTGAGATAAACGAAGTCACCAATTTTAAACTCTCTGACGGACCTGTGAGAGTCAGCGTATTGTTTCATCTTATTCTGCGTGCGTAATAGGTGAAACCTAAGCATTGTGAGGATTTCTTCTCGCTTCCGTAAGCTCCTATCAACCGCTAGTGAAGAACTCTCTCCTGGGAGGTTTGGAAGATGAGTTGGAGGTGGTTGGCCATAGATTACTTCATAAGGAGTGATGTGGGTTGTTGAATGGTGTTGTACCACCATTCAGCTAGTGCCCAAATGCCCACCCACTGGTGAGTCATGAAACCATTTGAGAAGTTGAAGCTTCACCCCATCATCATTTCCAACAACGAGTTTCCCCTTTCGACGCAGTTCCCCATTAACAAAAGAAAAGGAGCGATGAGATTCTGGTTTAGCCTGGATCTCATAAATTACCTTGACAAGCTGAGGATCTGTCTTCCACATGAGCTTTAAGGAATCGTAAAACCCGTGGTGCACTTGACTTAGAGTGATCTGGAGTAGCTAATAACCGGATACTCTAGATAGGGCGTCTACTACCACATTCTATGTCCCCTGTTTATACTGCACCTCATACGTGTACCCCATAAGTTTAGAAATCCACATGTGCTGAAAAGGAGTTGATGTTTTCTTATCCACCAGGAACTTTAGGCTCCGTTGATCAGTTCTGATGATGAAGTGCTTGTGGGCCAGATAAGCATTCCACTGCTGCACAGCATGGACTACCGCCATTAGTTCATTCTCGTAGACCGAGAGCAGGTTGTGTCTTGGGCCAAGAGCCCTACTAATGAAACAAATTGGATGGTTGTCCTGCATTAAAATGGCACTGATTCCTGTGTTTGAAGCATCAGTCTCCACTATGAAAGTTTTCTCAAAGTTGGGTAGAGCTAAGACAGGTGTAGACATCAACGCTGTTTTCAGACTGTGAAAAGCTGTTGAGGCTTCTGTAGACCAGGAAAATCCTTCCTTCTTCAGCAGATTAGTCAAAGGTCGAGCAACAACACTGTATCCTCGTATGAATCGCATGTAGTAGTTGGCTAAACCCAGAAAGCTCCTAAGTTGCTTCTGTGTTGTTGGTATTGGCCAGTTCTTGATTGCTTCTACCTTTTTTGGATCAGTGCTTACTCTTTCTTGGGAGATGAAATGCCCCAAGTATTCAATTCTGCTGGCACCAAAAGTACACTTGGAAGGCTTGAGGTAAAGCTGCTTGTATCTCAAGACCAAGAATACCTTCTCCAAATGCTGCAAATGCGTATCCCAACTTGGGCTGTACACAAGTATATCATCAAAAAATACGAGGAGAAACTTTCTCGCTACCTCCTGGAACACATGATTCATTAAGCTCTGAAAGGTGCAGGGAGCATTAGACAGTCCAAAGGGCATCACAAGGTACTCGTAATGTCAAGCATGCGATTTGAAAGCAGTTTTGTAGATATCTTCCGGAGCCATTCGAAGCTGATGGAAGCCTGCTCGCAGATCTAATTTGGAAAAATATGTTGAACCCCCTAATTCATCCAACATATCCTCCAAGAGTGGAATGGGATACTTGTCTTTGATCATCTGCTTATTTAGTCCTCTATAATCCACACAAATACGCTAGCTGCCGTCCTTCTTCTTAACCAGAACAATAGGGGAGGCATATGGGCTTGAACTGTGTTAGATTATCCCCTGTTGAAGCATATCCTGAATCATCTTATCAATAATGTCCTTCTGCAATGTAGAGTATCTGTATGGCCTCAAATTAACTGGATTGGCACCAGCTTCCAAAGGAATTTTCTGGTCAAAGCCTTCTCTAAAGGGTGGAAGGTCTTTTGGTTCCTCAAATAAATTTGCATACTGCTGAAGCAGTGCTTGCAGAGATGCATCGTTAGCTCTTTCCGTACCATGTGCATATATATGGGATAGTAAAGCGGTTGGCTTCATCTCTAATTGTCTGTCTTCTTCGACCTCTCTGATCTGAAGCAAGGCAATCTGAGGCTCCCTCAACAGTAACTTGTTTAGGCTTCCACCCTGAACCACTTTACAACCTGACTTAGTGTTTCCCCTCAAGACATGCTTAATTCCATTCAGATTGAACTCCATTCGAAGCTGTGAGAAATCCCACCAGATTGGTCCCAATGTTGTCAGCCACTGCACCCCAAGAACTAGATCACAACAGTCTAAGGGAAGTGCTCTTATTTCTGTAGTGAAATTGTAGCCTTGCATCCTCCATGTAAAAACTAAGCACTTGTATTTTGTTAGCATGTTGTTACCATTGGCAGCTGCTACTGGCATGGGAATCAGTGGTTCAAAACGACAACCCAGTTCATTAGCGACATTTTGATCCAGGAAATTATGGGTGCTACCTGGGTCAATGAGGATGTCCAGCTTCCTCTTCCCATACTGTCCCATTATTCTCATGCAATTGAAGGTAGTCGATCCATTCAGAGCGTTTATTGATATGGTTGGTGTCTGTCCTATTGTTTTTGCAGTCATGTTGAATCTGAGGAAGAACGTCTTCGTCATCTGAGGATTCCTCCTCGGCGTTTCCATCGAGAAAGTACACTTGAGATCTTTTGTGCTTCAAGTGGTGCCCTGGGGAATATGGTTCCTCACATAACATACACAAGCCCTTTTCCCTTCTTTCTTGCATTTCCTCATAGGAAAATTTCTTTGGTGTATTCCATGGTTGAGTCTTAGGTATGAAATTGGTTTTGTTGGATTGACCCCGAGAAGAATCTGGTAGAGGCAAAAGTGGAGTGTTGTTGTTGTTGGGCTTGTAATTACCAGGTACTTTCTGCCCAGGAAATGGATTGAAGGAAGCTCTGTTATGCTTCACGGGTGTGTGAAGTAGAGAAGATTCGTGTAGCTTGGTGATCCGAGCTGCTGCCGACACTGTTTCGACTGGAAACTGTCGTGTGTGGAAGGTCAGGTGAGGATTGATGTTGGACAAAAATATGTTGAGAGCGTGACTTGAGGGTATAGCTATCCTAGTCCTGAGCTTCTCAAACTTCTGCAGGTAGGTCTCCACTGAATCAGTTCCTTGTTTTAAACCCACTAGCTCAGCTAAAGGATCATCAATGAGCTCGCTAAATCTGGCAGAGAGAGCCATATTGTATTCTACCCATGTTGGCCAAATCCCATACCGTTCGGCTAAGAAGTTACGATGCCATTCAAGAGCATCTCCACCAAGGTGCACAGCCGCTATCCTGACTTTCAAATCTGAGGGTGTGTCGTCGAGTTCAAAGAACTGCTCACATCGGTAAATCCAGCACGAAAATCTGATCAATCGAAACACGGGAAGCTGATCTTGGAAAGGCGAGTGGTCATCCCGTTAGGCATCTGATTCAGCTTCTCCATCACTGGGTTTCTGCTGTTTGAACCTCTGTCTACCCCACTCGGACCTAAACGATCCGGTAACTGGAACATCTCTTGTGAAGAGACTCCAACTAGAGGTGACAAGCTTTGACCGGTTAACCCACGCTTTGCCCCACTCAGATCCGGTGGATCTGGTAACTGGATCACCCCTGACAAGAGGGCTCCAACAGGAGGCGAAGAACTTGACTCTTGGTTCGGATCGACATGATTCTTAGCTGCCCCTTGAGAAAAGTACGAGAAGAGCAACGTTTCTAGCTTGTCGAACCTTGTTTCCAGAGAATCGGACCGTGTTTGTTGATCTTCGAATCTTTTCTCCTGCTGCAAACGCAGCTCCTCCGCCTGATCGATCAACGCCTGCTTCTCTTGTGCTCTTGTTTCGATAACCATGTTTGCTGCCCCAAAAAAAAATTGAACGAAGCTCTGATACCAATGAAACAGAGTTTTTCTAAAATGGGAATAATCCTTCTCACAGCTCACCGAGAACGTGAAAGAAGGAGAACCAAGGACTGAAGAGTAATTTGGGTACAAGAGGAATCACTCTAAAGAACAACGATTCTAGGTAGAAGATGATGTAATCATACCAGAGAGAAAGAGTAAAGTAGGAGAGAGAGAGAGTGGTAAAACAAATGTTATTCGATTTCTTTCTCGTTTTGAGACCACAACGTACATATATGATTACAAAGAAATTAACCCAAAGCAAGTAAAGATAGATTGGAGTTGAACCGGGGATTAAGAGTTTGTAAACCAAAGCAGTGTTTGTAAAAGATAGAGTGATAAAGCGTGACTTATACTGTCACACAAGCAGGGTTATCTCCTACGATTAGAGACAGTTTTGACCCGTTTTGGCTTGAAAATTGGCACACTTCCGGTACCGTACTTAGGACTTTCGTTGATGACTAAGCGCATGTCCATGGAAGATTGTCTTCCTCTACTTGAAAAGATTAAAGGCTGCATTGGTTCTTCGAAAAACAAGTTCCTCTCCTACGCCGGGAGACTACAACTGCTTAATTCGGTAATCTCGAGCCTCACCACCTTTTGGATCTCTGCATTTTGATTGCCAAGTGCATGTATTAGAGAGATAGAATGCAAATGTTCAGCTTTTCTCTGGGCTGGACCAGATTTAAACCCTAGGAAGGCGAAGCTAGCATGGGCAGATGTTTGTAGGCCAAGACAAGAAGGTGGTTTGGGTATCAAAGCCTTTGGTGAAGCTAAAAAAGTTTGCTGCCCTAAGTTAATTTGGAGACTAGTCTCAGCGCGCGATTCCTTATGGGTGAATTGGGTGCAACGGAATCTCATCCGGTCGGGCTCTTTCTGGTCGGTTAAGGAGACTACATCCACTGGCTCTTGCATTTGTAAGAAGCTAATCAAATATAGATCCCAAGCAAAGGCATTTCATAAGAATGAGGTTAAGGGAGGAGCTCAAACATCTTTATGGTTTGATCATTGGAGTCCGCTTGGGAGGTTACACGATGTCTTGGAAAATGGAGGCTACATTGACTTGGGAATAAGTCCTAGAGCTACAGTTCTTGATGCTCTTATGTCACATCGACGTCACATTCATAGACTAGATCTTTTGAATACCGTTGAAGAGGAACTAGACAAGCTAGCTTAGAGGAAGAGATAGTGCTGAAGTGGATTTAGTACTTTGGAGAGGGAAGGGGGACAAATTTAAGACAACATTCTCATCAAAGGAAACTTGGCACCATATTCACTCTAACCATAACAAATTAAGCTGGCACTCAGGGGTCTGGTTTACAAACGCTACACATAAATTCTCTTTCATCACTTTGTAGAAGGATCTAGAATAACCAAAGAATATCTTTGTATATATTTCTAATAATTATCACATGTATGTATTTGTGTATATTAGGAAAGTAAATTAAATAGGTTTATTATCTCTTCTCTATATAAAGTCATGTATCACAATCATTAACATCATGAGAGTCAATACAATATTTTCAAAGCACTAATGTGTTCTTCTCTCATCAACACTTAATACACTTGACTTGCCACACTAAATCCGTTGACGACGTGGGATAGAATGAGCTCGTCGAATACAGGGGCTTCCTCCACTTGTGTTTTCTATCAAGACCCCTTAGAAACTCGGGATCACCTCTTTTTTTTAGTGTGTTTTCTCCTCACGGATTTAAGTAACTTAACTAGCAATCTCCTGGCTAGTAACTACACAACAGGCTATAGTGCTCTCCTCGCTTGTATATCAGGTTATGCCCTCCCGAAAACATCTCGATTCCTACTGCGATACACTTTCCAAGCTTCAGTTCGTACTATCTTGCGAGAACGTAATCGGCGTCGCCATGGTGAATCTCCAACATCTTCCAATGTTATTATCAGAAGCATTGATCGCCTCATTCGAAACAGGCAATCTTCTATTACCGGCCCAGGCGCAGCACATTTGGAAGAAGGACTCCGCACATGCTTTGCATCGAGAAAACGTTAAGCCTTTTTGTTTTAAAAATCTTTTCGTTTTGATTTCATTTTTTCAAAAAAAAAAACACTTAAAAAGGGACGGACTACATATAATATAAACAAAGAACATTTTTTGTTTGAATATAATTTTACATTCATTCAAAAAAAAAAAAAAAAAAAACTAACCTACGTAGATTAGAATTGGTCAGATTATGAACACTAGACTAATTTCTTTACTAAATTACTTTATACATTGGAAGTTACAGTAAAACCTCTATAAATTAATATTATATAAATTAATAAATTTTTTCGATTCCGAGTTGGACCAATGTAAAATTTAACACAATTCGATAAGATAATAAGATAATTTTTTTTTTGAAATTTCTATGTAAATATATGCTCCCAACAATAGAATAAATTAATAATTATAAATCTTAAACATACATACCTAAGACAATTTTGTAAAGTATAAATATGTTGTTTGTTTACTCTTAAAGTTAGAATCTCGTTGGATCTCATCTCTAATTTTCCTTATTGCATTCACAATTTTTTATGATTTACTCACATAATTCTTTGCATATTTAATCCGTCATGTTTGATTTTGCAACACCTTTTAGATTAGTAACAATTGCTAAGTTTGGTGTGAAAAAAATGAGATGACGTGAAGAATCCTTAAAAGATTACCAAAGAGGGTTTTTTAAACAAAAAAAAAAGTCTCTTAAAAGGCAAAAATAAGTAAATACTAAAAATGGAATATTAACAAATTATATATAGAATATTAACAATAAAACATATGAAAGTTCAAATAAAATGAAATTTTAAAGATTATGAAATGAAATTTTTTATCTCTTTTAATTAATAATTTATTAATTTATTAATAATTGATAAATTATTAATTTATCGATAATTAATAAATTATTAATTTATTGATAAATTAAAACCTTTATAAAATAATAAATTTTTGAAGTCCCAACATATAATTTAAAGAGGTTTTACTGTATATTGATTTCTCTTTCGGGAAAGATTGGAATATTTACCAACTACTTTTGACTCAATCATCTTCATAAATATATTTTTTATTTCTTTTGATTGCGTTTATCAAATTTTGAAAGTTTTTTAATTTTCTATAAAACAATACATTAAAGCTACATAAAGAAACACTAGAATAATTAAAAATGATCATATTAAGAACACTAGAATAGTTTAGTGGCTAAATTACTCCATACATAGAATTTTACGTATTAATTACAATCTGAATAATTACCATCTAATTGTATAAAGTATGGTTTTAAAAGTTTGTAGTTTATGAGATCTTGACACGTGTCATATTTTTTTATTCAAGATTTTAACACGTATCAAAAATTTTTAAAAAATCTCAACGATTATTGTAAGGAAGTAATACAAAAACAATTAACTACCATTTCAGAAAAAAAAAAAATAACTAATTACTAATTCTTAAAAAACAAATTTCCATAATTAAGAAAATTTCTAATCTTAAAAGAAAAATAATGGTAATTATTGAATTCTATATAAACAAATAAGTAGTCTCATATTTTCTCAACATATGAAACACTCTTCTTTAAAAACACCATCCTAGTTTCAACTTCAATCTATTGGTAAAACATTTATTCCTTTCAGATTTATTTTAATTAATTATTATGAGGTTGACGTAAACTTTTTTTAATATAATTTATAATTATTAAAATTTCCTTTAATTTCGGTTGGTTTTTATTCTAATTTTCAGAAAATGGCTATCATCCAAAAGACAATGAACAAAGAAAATTAAAATTAAAATATTAATTTATTTTTATGTTGATTTAAAAAAAAGTCAAATATGATTAAAAAGAAATAAATCTTATTCAAATAGAAATAAACCAAACTATATATAATCAAAATAAATAAATAATTTTAATTTTGTTAGGTTTTTCAATTGCTGAATGATTTTTTATATGCGTTTTTAATATTTTATTATATATTTATTTTTTCTGGTGAATTAATTCTTTTTCTTTTTTTTTATTTTAGTTTTTTCTCATAAACTTTAAAATATTAAATTATAATCCTGCGTATACACAAGACCTAATCTAGTTGAAGTATAATTTCTAGTAATACTGAAATGTAAATATTAAGAAACTTTAAATAGTTATCTACCATGGATAAATATTTACATAATTTAAATAGAGCTTTCTTAGCGAAGGAGGCTTGGCGTATTTTACACAACCCACACAGTCTTCTTGCGAGGCTTTATAAAGGTCTTTACTATCCCCAAACAACCTACCTTAAAGCGAAGACAGGTAATTACTCGTCTTATGGATGGACATCAATTCAAGAGGGCAAGCTTCTATTACAACAAGGGTTTCGAGCAAAAATTGGAAAAGGTGAGACCATCCGTGTATGGGAAGATCCTTGGCTACCTACACTTCCCCGAGAGCTGCTTCTGGTTCGATTCTAGACCAAAATATGGTGATTTCGAATTTTGGATAGACAATAAACGAACATGGGATCCAGTTATCTTTGAAGGCGTGCTCACGCCTGAAGACCAACTGCCAACTGCTAGCCTCTGCTCTATATCATTCTCAGCACGCTATTCAAGACTCCTATGTTTGGGCGTATACGGAGAATGCTCACTACACCTTTAAGTCTGGATATTGGGTCGCCACTCATGTGAATCAACAAGATTAAGATTAAGATGTTATTCTCTCTCCCCCCCCCCCTGATATATCATGGTTTTTACCCGTTTTTAGCCATGATATAGGTCTTGTTTTTAGAGTCCTTCTAGTGTTTTTGTAGTCTTTTTGAATCTTTTCAGGTTTTGACACGTTTGGAGCATAATTGGAGATATTGGAGCATTCTGTAGCCTTTTGGCATTCGTTGAAGAATTTCCCACCGTTGGATTTAGCTCAAATTTGGATACAAGATATATCAATGGATTAGCTTTCTTTTGGAAGTGGTTTGAGGCCATTCTAACGGTGCGATCAAAAGTTATGCGAGTTTTCGTGAAGACAGTCCAGTCTGGCGAGCACTGAGTCCTGGTATCGATCGATACCGACTGCAGGAAAGGAAAACACGTGATTTTACAAGTTTGAATAGTCTGCAACTTGGTCCAAATTATCCTATTATTTACAATTAAGCCCAGAACGTGTTTTAGGATTATATTTAGGGTTTTCAGCCACTTTTAGAGGGCAGACTAGCTTTTATCATAATTCTGAATACTTTGAGAGAGATTGGTTCCAGGTTTTGTGGGAGACAATTCTGAACCCTTGTTTACTCTTGATTTATTTTATGCAATCTATTTTATTCATGATTTCTATTTCATTGATCATGTCTGAGTAGATTCCTTGTTAGGTTTAGGGTTATTCAAAGGTGTTTGATGAACTGTTAGGTTGATCTGAATTGATAGGAGAGATTCAATAGAGTTCTTCATCTAAACTTGTGATTACTGCTGATTCTAGCTTCATGACCTAGAATCTGATCTTAGGTTGTTTGATTGGCACGAAAGTGTGATTGATTGCCTGAACTAGTGTTAGATGACCAAAAGACCTATTCGCAAAGAAATTTGGTTTAGGATTTTGTGAACAATTGAACCTGATCATTAATGCTTGTTTGAATTCATAGGATTTGCAAAGAAATTTCTAATTCTAGGTTTAGACATAGATAATCTTCGTAGCGACGGTTGGTTGATTTTATATCTGTGTTTCAAGTTCAAGAACAATGCTTAATATCCTCCTGACATTCTATTTGATCTGCAATTCTGATTCACCGGCGAATTTCCCTAGGCCTAGCGTCTTTCCTCCATTGAATTTCACAACTTTTATTATTCTGCTGCTTATTTCCTGCATTACTTTATTTCCTTAGCTTAATTCGAGTCTTAATATCTATTGAGTGAATTCTTGAGTCTTTGTGGTTCAACCCCTAATATATTGCAGCTACTGCTTAGATACTTTAGGGTTTTAGATTTGAGCATATCACCCCCCCACCAGGTTCTATTGCTTTAAAGAAAGAGATTTGGAAGGAGCTTTGGCCACTTACACACGCCTTCAAACAAGGAACATTCATATGGATCCGATGTGTCAACGCTGCTGCTTAGAGGATGAAACAATCAACCATCTGCTTTTTACTAGTAATTTTTGCTAATGCGATTTGGTTCTTGGTACAGGGTGCTATAGGCCGACATATTACTCTTACGACTTCTTGATATATCATGGTTTTTACCCACTTTTAACCATGATATAAGTCCTTTTTGTTGAGTCTTTTCTTTAGTTTTAGAGTCTTTGAGGTTCTTTTCAAGCTATAGGCGCATATGGAGCTAAATTGGAATATTGGTAGCTTTTGAAGCAATCTGGAGTTGAAGCAGTTCGGGAACAAGCCAAGCATCGATCGACACCTGAGAAGCATCGATCGACACCACCCCTTTTGGAGAGACACGACCAAAGAACCTAGCATCGATCGATACCATTTAGAGTATCGGTCGATGCCAGTGACCAGAACGCGAAACATACCCGAAGATAAACCAGAAGCTTTCCTTATTTTTCGGGATAACTCCTAAAACGTTTTGATTATCTATATAATTAGGTTTTTGAGCCTCTGAGAGAGGATCTGGGTTTTGAGAGGAGATAGAGTTTTTTTGCAATTGAGTTTTTGGAGAAGAAATCTTGAACCTCTTTGTATTTCTTACTCTATTTCATTTTATTATATGATATTTATTCTATTCATGATGTTTATTGCATTCACCATGTCTGAGTAGATTCCCTGTTAGGATTAGGGTTGGTATTTGATGAATTATTAGATCTGAATTAATTATTAGGGAATAATCTATAGAGCTTTTCACCTAGACTTAAGATTAATGCTTATTCTAGCCTCGCGAACTAGAATCTGATGTTAGGTTGTTTGATTGGCACGAAAGTGTGATTGATTGCTTGATCTAGTGTTTGGTGAGCAAAAGCCCTATTCGCAAAGAAATTTGGTTTAGGGATTTTGTGAACAATTGAACTTGATCGTTAATGCTTGTTTAAATTCATAGAATTTGCAAAGAAATTTGGAATTCTAGGTTTAGGCACAGATAGTTTTCGCAACGACAGTTGGTTTACTTTACATATGTGTTTCAAGTTTGAAAGCGGAGCTTAATTTATTCCTGACAATTGATTTGATTTGATAATTCTGATTTGCCTGCGAGTTTCCTTAAGCCTAGCATTTTCGTCCACTGAATTTCTACCTGTTTTAATTGTTTTGCTATTCTTAATTTCATCTATTTGGCTTAGCTTAATTCATATTCTAGAATCTATTGAGTGTTATCTTGAGTTCTTGTGGATTGACCCCTACAATACTACAGCGTCTGCTTAGATACTTTAGGGTATTAGATTTGAGCATATCAAATTTTGGCGCCGTTGCAGGGGACTCTAATTTCACCATTATATTACGGTTTAAGAATTTCGACTAAGTGTTGAGCATCGATCGATACCCTCTTAGTATCGATCGATACTCGTTGTTACTTCCGTCACTTACGCGATTTGACTTCTGTCTTTCAGGTGTATGCAGCATCGAGAGACCAGAGGAAGCAAGAACAAGCAGTTGATCAACCTGTCCAACGAAGAGCTAGCTGAATTAGAGCGTACGATCAGAAAGCAAAAGAAACAAGCTGAGATGTATCATCCGATTATGCTCGCTCGTGATGAGGTTGGGGTTTTGAGAGATCAGGAAGGTCACATGTGTGACGCGCAAGGACAGAGGAGTGATGCAGAAGGAAACGTTGTTGCTCCTGCACCGGTAGCCAATGAGGTGATCCCACCGGCTGTGCGTGGGAATGTTGGGAATGCTCAGGGCAATCGTGCCAGAACGCTTGGGGAATACAACAGATCAGACCAGTTCTATGTGAACCGATCTGCGATTCGTATTCCAACCTTCCAGAGAAATGACTTTGAGCTGAAGCCTGCATACTACACTTTTGTAGGCCNATGATGATGCGAGATCAGAAGAACTCAGGAACAAGATCTCCCAGTTTTCTCAGGGAGCGACTGAGGCATTCAAGGCCGCCTGGGTTCGATTTCGATCTTATCAGAGGGACTGCCCTCACCACGGTTTCTCGCAGGTTCAGTTGTTGGGTATCTTCTTCAGAGGGATCGATTGGAGGTATCAGATGGCTTTGGACGCTGCAGGCAACGGTAACTTCAACACCAGGTATCCCGAGGACGCTTATGTGTTGATTGAGAACTTGGCATCAAGCAACAACACTAAGATTGCTGATTTTGAGAGGAAGAAGCAGAATGGTAATGCTGATGGTTTGTAGATTGCTGAGATACATGCGAAGTTGGATTCAGTTCACAGTCTGTGATTGGGTAAGCAGCAGAAGGCAGTGCACTTTGCTGAGGAAGTCGAGAACATCGAAGAAGGTGAAGCAGAGGATGTCAACTACATAGGTGGTAATGGGTTTCAGAATTCATACAACCGCAGCTTCACTAACAACTCTCAGAGAGGAGGATTCAAACCTGATTTCAAGACTGCGAATTTCGGAGCTCAGAAGCCATTTCAGAACAGTGGGTACACTCGTACCTATGGGAATTCATCCTACCACACACCACCACCCAAGACTCAGGAAAGCAAAGTTGAGACTATGCTTGAACAGATTCTTGAGGGGCAGCAGAAGATGACTGTCGACTTTAACGGGAAGATGGATGCCTTGTATACTGATATGAACGGAAAAATTGAGGCTTTAAACATCCATCAGAAGAAGTTGGAAACTCAAATTGTACCAAAGAGACAAGATGGTTTCCTTCTGGGAAAGACGGTGAACCCGAGGGAACATGTTCATGCTATCACTTTGAGGAGTGGAAGAGAGGTCACTCCAAGGTTGAAGAAGGCTTACTCTCCTCAGCAACTCGTCGATCTTGCTGGAGACGACAATGACGACGATCAGATTCCTACAAATTCCCCAGTATCAATCGATACTCATCTAGTATCGGTCGATACCACTCAACTTCAACCGCTGCCCGTTCAGACTTCTACAGAACCAGTTGAAAAACCAAAATCATCGATCGATACACCCCTGTATCGATTGATACTCCTCCAAAGGTCGACCAGAAGCAGACCACAGGACATGTCGGGAGAGTTTATGTACCAAAGATTCCTTTCCCTCGACCCCCTACTAAGTCAAAGAAAGAAATAGAAGAGGCTAGATGCAGGGCGATGTTAGAGAAGTTAGTGGTCGAACTCCCGTTCATAGATGCTCTCAAGACTGCACCAGCTTTCAGAAGGTATATCAAGAGGATGGTTTCGAGCAATGTGAACCTTGAGGAAGGAGTACTGCGAATCACTCAAGAGTGTAGTGCGATTCTTCTCAACAAGATTCCAGAGAAATTACTAGACCCTGATAGTTTTGTCCTGGACTGTACAATCTTCACGGAGAGGTTTGAACATTCTCTTTGCGATCTTGGTTTGAGTGTGAACCTCATGCCATATTGGTTCCCTGATCCTCGCTGATCGATCAATTCGATTTTCTGAAGGTTTACTTGAGGATGTCCCGATTACCATTGGGGATTGTTTAGTTCCAACTGATTTCATCGTCGTTGAGTATAATGCTGAACCACGAGATCCACTGATATTGGGCATACCATTCTTAGCTACAGCTGGAGCCTTAATAGATTGCAAGAATGGGCGGATATCTCTCAACATTGGTGATCTGGTCATGACGTTCAACATGGAGAAGATGATGAAGAAATCAACCATCGATGGTCTGACTTTCTTCATTGACACTTTTAGTGACTTATCTGATGAGTACTTCCTAAGATTGCACCCTGAGAATCCCTTGGAGAGAGCTTTGGTTTGCACAGCTGAGACGGAGATGGTTCCTACTGAGACTGCTGCTGCTTTTGCCACGATTCTTGACAATAATGCTGAAGCATCGATCGATACCACAGGAGGTATCGATCGATACCAACCCCTTCTTCCAGATTCACATGCAAGCTCTTTGTCTTTCCTCTGTCCCAGAACAGATCAAACAACAAAAATCACTCGCATCACACATGATCTCAAAAGGAGGTTCCGATCTGGTGGCTGAACAATAGGAGCAGTAACCAACGCTTTCTTGATCATTCAAACGCAGCGAGACATTCTGGGCTTAAAAATCGAAGCGACATCTTTACACAGCAGAGCAGTAAGCGGACGAGCCAACTTGGAGAATCCTGAATAAATCTGCCGATAGAACCCGGCGTGACCAAGGAAAACTCCAAACGTCCTTCACAGATGTAGTGGTAGGAGACTTGTCATGACCTGAATCTTAGCCTTATCAACCTCAATCCCAGCCTTAGAGACCTTATGTCCTAAACGATGCCGTCTTGAACCATAAAGTGGCACTTCTCCCAGTTCAGAACTAGATGCTTCTCCTCACAGCGTTGAAGTACCTTGCAGAAATTGTCCAGACATCCTTAAACGAAGACCTATGAGACAGAAAAGTCATCCATAAATACCTCCATAAACTCCTCGATCATATCTGAGAAGATGGACATCATGCATCTCTGAAATGTAGCTGGAGCATTACACAGCCCAAACGACATCCTCCTGTAGGCGAATGTGCCGTAGGACAAGTGATGTTGTTTCTCCTGATCATCGGTATGTTATCAGGATCTGGAAAAGCCTGGAGTATCAATCCAGGGAAGCACTAGTAGGGTGACTAGCCAATCTCTCCAACATCTGTCGTCAATGAATGGCAATGGGAAATGGTCTTCCTCGTCGCCGCATTCAGCTTCCTGTAATCAATACACATGCGATGCCCGCATGATCGTTCTTGTAGGAAATAGCTCATCTTTCTCATTCTTCACCACTGTGAACCTCCCTTCTTAGGAAACAACATGAACTGGACTGACCCAACTGCTGTCGGAAATGGCGTAGATAACTCCTGCTTCTAGAAGTTTCAGAATCTCTTTCTTTACCACTTCTTTCAGATTCGGGTTAAGTCTCCTCTGATGCTCGATCGAAGCCTTCGACTCGTCCTCCAGATGAATCCGATGCATGCACAGATCCGGTGATATACCTGAAAATATATCAAGAGAATAGCCGAGAGCTTTGCGATAACTTGCGCAGCTTGCTCAGCAGTAAGGCGACCTCTGCGTTGTTCAAAGAAGAATTGATAATCACAGGATAAGTAGAGTTAGGGCCAAGGAAAACGTACCTCATGCTAGCTGGGAGTGGCTTAAGATCAAGCTAGGGCTTTCTCTTCACTCCAATCAGGCAAAGATCGGGCCCTGGTGCGAGAGATGTTGCCTCGAGTTCTTCG
>SMJT01000024.1:2554351-2577580 GCA_004349715.1 Crucihimalaya himalaica | reverse complement strand
ACTATGCTTGAACAGATTTTGGAGGGGCAGCAAAAGATGACTGTTGACTTCAACGGAAAGATGGATGCCTTATACACTGATTTGAATGGCAAAATTGAAGCTCTGAACATCCATGAGAAGAAGCTGGAAACTCAGGTTGCTCAAACTGCAGACACAGTTAAGAGACAAAATGGTTTCCTTCCGGGAAAAACGGTGAATCTGAGGGAGCACGTCCATGCTATTACTTTGAGGAGTGGAAGAGAGGTTACTCCAAGGTTGAAGAAGGCTTACTCGCCTCAGCAGCTCATCGATCTTGCTGGAGACGACGATGACGACGATCAGATTCCTGCGATCTCCCTAGTATCGATCGATACTCCCTCAGTATCGGTTGATACCGCTCAACATCAACCGTTACCCGTTCAGGTTTCTACAGAACAGGTTGAAAAACCAAAGGCATCGATCGATACCCCCCCTGTATCGATCGATACTCGTCCAAAAGTCGACAAGAAGCAGTCCACAGGGCATGTCGGGAGGGTCTATATACCAAAGATTCCTTTCCCTCGACCCGCTGCTAAGTCTAAGAAGGAGATAGAAGAAGCCAGATGCCAAGCAATGCTAGAGAAGTTAGTTGTCAAACTCCCGTTCGTGAATGCTCTCAAGACTGCCCCAACTTTCAGACGATACATAAAGAGAATGGTGTCGAGCAATGTGAATCTTGAAGAAGGAGTACTGCGAATCACCCATGAATGCAGTGCGATTCTCCTCAACAAGATTCCAGAGAAATTACCAGACCCTGGCAGTTTCGTTTTGGATTACACAATCTTCACAGAGAGGTTCGAACGTTCACTTTGCGATCTTGGTTCGAGTGTGAATCTGACGCCGTATTCAGTGGCTGAGAGGATGGGGATGACAGACTTCACACCAACTCGGATCTCCCTGATCCTTGCTGATCGATCAGTTCGATTCCCTGAAGGTTTACTTGAGGATGTCCCGATTACCATTTGGGATTGCTTAATCCCAATTGATTTAATCGTCCTCGAGTATGATGCTGAACCAAGAGATCCACTGATATTGGGTAGGCTATTCCTAGCTACAGCTGGTGCCCTAATCGACTACAAGAATGGGAGAATATCCCTCAACATTGGTGATCTGGTTATGACCTTCAACATGGAGAAGATGATGAAGAAACCAACCATAGATGGTCAGACGTTCTTCATCGACACATTCGGTGAGCTATTAGATGAGTATTTCTTGAGAATGCACCCTGAGAATCCATTGGAAAGAGCATTGGTTTGCTCGGCTGAGACAGAGATAGTTCCCACAGAGATTGCTGCTACTTTTGCCATGACTCTCGACAACAACGCTGAAGCATCGATCGATACAACGGGAGGTATCGATCGATACCAACGTCTTCTTCCCGAGGAACTGCACATCTCTCGTACCAAACCCGATTCTCTGAATGATTGGAGTGAAGAGAGAGCTCCTAAGTTCGATCTTAAGCCGCTCCCAGATAGCTTGAGGTACGTTTTCCTAGGCCCTAACTCTACTTACCCTGTGATCATCAATTCTTCTTTGAACAACGCAGAGGTCGCCTTACTGCTGAGCAAGCTACGTGAGTATCGCAAAGCTCTCGACTATTCTCTTGATGATATTTCAGGTATATCACCGGATCTGTGCATGCATTGGATTCATCTGGAGGACGAGTCGAAGGCTTCAATCGAGCATCAGAGGAGACTTAACCCGAATCTGAAAGAAGTGGTAAAGAAAGAGATTCTGAAACTTCTGGAAGCAGGAGTTATCTACGCCATTTCTGACAGCAGTTGGGTCAGTCCAGTTCATGTTGTTCCTAAGAAGGGAGGTTTCACAGTGGTGAAGAATGAGAAAAATGAGCTGATTCCTACAAGAACGATCACCGGGCATCACATGTGTATCGATTACAGGAAGCTTAATGCGGCGACGAGGAAAGGCCATTTCCCATTGCCATTCATTGATCAGATGTTGGAGAGATTGGCTAGTCACCCCTACTACTGCTTCCTGTATGGATACTCAGGCTTTTTCCAGATCCCAATACATCCCGATGATCAGGAGAAAACGATATTCACTTGTCCCTACGGCACATTCGCCTACAGGAGGATGTCGTTTGGGCTGTGTAATGCTCCAGCTACATTTCAGAGATGTATAATGTCGATTTTCTCAGACATGATCGAGGAGTTCATGGAGGTATTTATGGATGATTTTTCTGTCTATGGGTCTTCGTTTAAGGGATGTCTGGACAATTTATGCAAGGTACTTCAGCGCTGTGAGGAGAAGCATCTAGTTCGGAACTGGGAGAAATGCCACTTTATGGTTCAAGACGGCATCGTTCTGGGACATAAGGTTTCTAAGGCTGGGATTGAAGTTGATAAGGCTAAGATTCAGGTCATGACAAGCCTCCTCCCGCCTACATCAGTGAAGGATATTCAGAGTTTCCTTGGTCATGCCGGGTTCTATCGTAGGTTCATTCAGGATTTCTCCAAGCTAGCCCGCCCGCTTACTGCTCTGCTGTGTAAAGATGTCACCTTTGATTTCACGCCAGAATGTCTCGCTGCATTCGAAATGATCAAGAAAGCCTTGGTTCCTGCTCCTATTGTGCAACCACCAGATTGGAGCCTTCCTTTTGAGATCATGTGTGATGCGAGCGACTTTGCAGTTGGTTCTGTTCTGGGACGGCGAAGAGACAAGAAGCTTCATGTCATATATTATGCCAGCAGAACACTGGATGACGCCCAAAAGAACTACAGCACCACTGAGAAGGAACTGCTTGCTGTTATATTCTCTTTCGAGAAATTTCGTTCCTATCTGATAGGGAGTAAGGTGATTGTGCATACTGAACATGCTGCTCTTAAGTATCTGCTGCAGAATAAGGACATGAAACCTCGGTTATGTCGATGGGTTTTACTGCTCCAAGGTTTTGACATAGAGATCAAAGACAAGAAAGGAGTAGAGAATGGAGTTGCAGATCACCTTTCACGCATGAAGATCAGTGAAGTCATTCCTATTGACAATTCTCTACCTGAGGAAAAAATATACTACATTGAGACTGGTTTTGCTTCGATTCTACCGCTGAAGAAGACGAGTACGATCGACACCCTTGGTGTATCTATCGATACCCTTAAGAGTTGCTGCTTTCAGTTCACGATGCAACCATCGATCGATACTCCCATTGTATCGATCGATACCAGAGACTTTCCACTGCCGATTCGTCTACAGATCTACCTGATACAGATGAGATTTTTGTTGTCACCACTCCTGCTGAACCTTGGTATGCCGACATAGCCAACTACCTTGCTGCTGATCTCGAACCCAAGCACCTCAAGAAGAAATTCATGAGAGATGTCAGACGCTATTTTTGGGATGAGCCATATTTGTACAAGCATTATTCTGATGGGATTTACAGAAGGTGTATAGCTGAATCTGAGGTGCCGGAAATCCTGTTTCATTGCCATGGATCTGAGTATGCTGGGCACTTTGCTACATTTAAGACGGTCTCTAAGGTTCTGCAAGCCGGTTTCTGGTGGCCTACAATGTTTAAGGATGCTCATGCCTCCATCTCTCATTGTGATGTATGTCAGAGAAGATTAGCAAGCGTCATGAGATGCCGCAGAACTTCATACTTGAGGTTGAAGTGTTTGACTGCTGGGGTATTGATTTCATGGGACCGTTTCCTCCATCGCGACAGAACAGATACATATTGGTCGCCGTCGACTACGTCTCCAAGTGGGTAGAAGCAATTGCTAGTCCTACCAACGATTCTGCCGTGGTTCTGAAACTGTTCAAGTCCATCATATTTCCTCGATTCGGTGTCCCCAGAGTTGTCATCAGTGATGGTGGTACTCACTTCATCAACAAGATCTTCGAGAAGCTGCTGAGAAAGTATGGAGTTCATCACCGCGTTGCCACACCATACCATCCTCAGACCAGCGGACAAGTAGAGGTCTCCAACAGACAGATCAAGGAGATTTTGGAGAAGACAGTTGGTGCTACACGGAAGGATTGGGAGCTGAAACTCGATGACGCTCTTTGGGCTTACAGAACTGGGTTCAAAACACCGCTTGGCACCACACCATTCCATCTGCTGTATGGAAAAGCATGCCATCTTCCTGTTGAGATCGAGCACAAAGTAGCTTGGGCTACTAAATTGATGAATTTCGACATCAAGTCTGCTGCTCAGAGGCGATTGATTCAGCTGAACGAATTGGATGAGATCAGACACTTCGCCTATGAGAACTCCAAACTGTACAAGGAGAGGACCAAAGCCTATCATGATAAAAATATCATTTCTCGCCAATTTGAACCAAATGACCAGGTCCTGCTCTATAACTCTCGTTTACAATTGTTTACTGGGNGTTAGATCTGAATTGACTGTAGGGAATATCTATAGAGCTTTTCACCTAGACTTGGAATTAATGCTGGTTTTAGCCTCGCGAACTAGAATCTGATGTTAGGTTGATTAATTGGCACGAAAGTGTGATTAGTTTCCTGAACTAGTGTTTGGTGAGCAAAAGACCTATTCGCAAAGAAATTTGATTTATGGATTTTGTGAACAATTGAACTCAATCGTTAATGCTTGTTTGAATTCATAGAATTTGCAAAGAAATTTGGAATTCTAGGTTTAGACATAGATAGTCTTCGCAACGAAAGTTGGTTTACTTTACATTCAGTGTTTCAAGTTCAAAAGCGGATCTTATTCAATTCCCTGACGTTTGATTTGATTTATAATTCTGATTTGCTTGCAAACCTCCCTAAGCCTAGCCTTTATCCTATTGATTTACTTCCTTGATTTATTTGTTTTGTTATTCTTAATTACATTTATTTGGCTTAGCTTAATTCATATCCTGAAATCTATTGAGTGTTATCTTGAGTCTTTGTGGTTCGACCCCTATATACTGCAGCTACTGCTTTAGTACTATTAAGGTATTATCTTTGAGCACATCACCTAGCAGCAACAGCAGGAGCAGAGGGATATGGTGAGCGGTGCGGCGCAACTCTCAGGTCACTGACGTGGACCTCAAGAAAACTCTGAGGACCCGTGTCATTGGTGAATCCTCCCTTCAGCACACTGTAACGATCTCTGGTCAGGCAGGCTGTAACGACGCCGGCGTGCCAGAATGATCCGTCGAAAGCTTCCACCTTTTCCTGGAGACTGAACTCGTGGCGTGGTGGGTTGGAACCAGAGGTTTCTGTATGTCGTTCCTTCTTGCAGGGAGCCATCTGCGATCGAAACAAAGTCAACACAAATCACTACATCGGCAAAAAGATTCTGCATAGCAGCAGTGAGCAACTCAACATATATCAACATATGCATCTCATTCCAAGTCAATCATCACAACAAATTATCGAATTGCTCATAAAATTATCATGCAAAACAAACTAATTCAACCCCATCTATTGTGTTCTCATTCCTCTAGAACTATCCACGAAAGGAGACGGTGCAGGAAAGTAAAATAGAGGAAACAAAATCGAGATTTTCCAAACCTGCCACGAATCCAAGAGTTAGGATTTCGAGTTTATTACCTTACAAATCGAGAGAGTGAATGGTAGGATGATAATGGGGACAAAAATCCGAGTGGAATAGGATTTAAAATCAAGCAAAACGGTTAAGAAATGGTGAGAGAAAATCAGAGTGAGCGGCGGCGTCGATCGATGGAGGAGTGAAGAAATGAAGATGAAACCCGAGGGTTTTATAGAAAAACTTACCTGGGTGATGGGTATCGACCGATACCATAAGTGGTATCGATCGATTCTCGCGTCATGATAGCACAATTTTTGTTTGGTCTCGGTATCGATCGATACTACTTGGGTGTCGATCGATGCTTGTCATCTGAACCTGGTTCACGTGAAGACACAAGACAAAAACAAAAATAAAAATGAAAGGAAAAAATTATGTACAGACTCACCAGTGGGTTGCCTCCCACCAAGCACTTGTTTAATGTCCTTAGCTTGACATTAGGATCATTCAGGCAGCTGGTGGTTCAGCCAGAGGCATTATGTGGCCATCTGGAATAGCAGCTTTCGCCCAATAGTGTTTCACCCGCTGTCCATTGACAATGAACTCTTTTCCCTCAGCATTCACCAACACTACAGCACCGTGCGGCCGGACTTCCTTGATTGTGAAGGGACTAACCAACGAGAACGCAATTTCCCAGGAAATAACTGTAGACGAGAGTTATACAGAAGTACCTGGTCATTCGGTTCAAAGTGGCGAGAAAGGATCTTCTTGTCGTGATAGGCCTTAGTCCTTTCCTTGTACAGCTTGGAGTTTTCATAGGCGAGGTGTCTGATCTCATCCAGCTCATTGAGTTGAACCAATCGCCTTTGAGCAGCAGACTTGATGTCGAAATTCATCAACTTAGTAGCCCAGGCTGCTTTGTGCTCGATCTCAACTAGAAGATAACACGCCTTCCCGTACAGCAAATAGAATGGTGTGGTGTCGAGTGGTGTCTTGAAAGCGGTTCGGTAAGCCAAAAGAGCATCGTCGAGCTTCACTACCCAGTCCTTCCGTGTAGCGCCAACTGTCTTCTCCAAAATCTCTTTGATTTGTCTGTTGGAAACCTCAACCTGTCCGCTTGTCTGAGGATGGTAAGGTGTGGCGACGCGGTGATGCACGCTGTACTTCCTCAGCAGCTTTTCGAAGATCTTGTTGATAAAGTGAGTGCCACTGATGTGCTCAAATATAATACCCTAAGAGTACTAAAGCAGTAGCTGTAGTATAGTAGAGGTCGAACCACAAAGACTCAAGAATTCACTCAATAGATATTAAGACTCGAATTAAGCTAAGCGAACAAAGAAATGCAGGAAATAAACAACAGAATATAAAAGTTGTGAAATTCAATGGAGGAAAAACGCTAAGCCTAGGGAAATTCTCCGGTAAATCAGAATTGCAGATCAAATAGAATGTCAGAAGGATATTAAGCACTATTCTTGAACTTGAAACACAAATGTAAAATCAACTAACTGTCGCTGTGAAGATTATCTATGTCTAATCCTAGAATTCCAAATTTCTTTGTAAATCCTATGAATTCAAACAAGCATTAATGATCAGGTTCAATTGTTCACAAAATCCTAAAACCAAATTTCTTTGTGAATATGTCTTTTGCTCATCTAACACTAGTTCAGGCAATCAATCACACTTTCGTGCCAATCAAACAACCTAAGATCAGATTCTAGGTCATGAAGCTAGAATAAGCAGTAATCACAAGTCTAGATGAAGAACTCTATTGAATTTCTCCTATCAATTCAGATCAACCTAACAATTCATCAAACACCTTTGAATAACCCTAAACCTAACAAGGAATCTACTCAGACATGGTGAATGAAGCAAACATCATGAATAAAATAGATTGCATAAAAGAGTAGAGTAAAGAGTAACAAGGGTTCGAAATCTTCTCTCTCAGGAACAGAGTTTCTGACTTCTCTCCCTCTCTCAAAACCCGACAATGAATAAAAATCCAGTCTCTTCTAAGTATTCAGAATAATGATAAAGCTCCTTTCAAAGTGCTGAAAAACCTATTATAATGCTAAAACACGTTCTGGCTTAATTGTAAGTAATAGAATCTCTTGGGCCTAGTTGCAGACTCTTCAAACTTGTAAAATCGCGTGTTTTCTTTTCCTGCAGTCGGTGTCGATCGATACTGGGTTCGTGTCGGTCGATACTGGGTTGGTGTCGGTCGATACCAGGGCTCTGTGCTCGCCATACTGGACTGTCTTCACGAAACTGGCATAACTTTTGATCGCACCGTTAGAATGGCCTCAAACCACTTCCAAATGAAAGCTAATCATTCATCTACGCCAAAATGCTCCACACATGCTAAAACCTGTAAAGACTCAAAAAGACTACAAAAAACACTAGAAGGACTCTGAAAACAACCTATATCATGGATAAAAATGGGTAAAAACCATAATACATCAACTCCCCAGACTTAGCCTTTGCTTGCCTCAAGTAAACAGAAAACCAAACCAGAGGAAGAGGTTTGAAAACACGGAGACTCACCTGTTCTTGAAACATCGCAATGACCTTTTTCCAAGCTTTCCAGATATCACTTAATCAAATTCAGATCTAACCACCATGTACTTCTCCGTTGACATTCGCAGCTTCCCAGACTCCATCTCACAGGATCATCCAACCCAACCTTCTTCGCCAGTTAATCGCTGTAATCATGTTCAAGAACCTTCTAGATTCTTTCCCATACAATATCTTGACAAAAAACCCAAATTACACACTTTTGGTATTGTTTTCCTCTTCCTCAGACTTATTTCTTTTTGTTTCTCTTTATTTTTATTTTTTTTAGCTTCGCATATACAAATCAAGGTTTGAGACGCGAGTATTGATGGTGTTTGCCACCGAATCCCGTTCCCCCCTCTCAATGCATCAAAGGCTTAAGACGAATAATGGGTCCCGGGAAATGTTCCTACCCCTCGCTTCCAACCTTGTGTGATCATTCCTTATCCACGTAGATAATGGGATGACTGGAAATTTTCCTAGCCCTCTACTCAGCGGAAATCATCTCATCTTTTATGCATCTTATTTACCAACGTGTGTCAAGGGAGAAGTATACCATTATTTTCAAACACATGGGTTCCTTTGTTCAGATAATTGATGAATCAAACTCTCTATAACACTAACCACAACGATGAAGTGCAATATTTGGCTTAGGATTTGGAAGGACTCTGCTGGAGACATGGGTGTCTTCTAGTCAACTGGTCAACCTTTGGATTTTTCAATTAGTCTGAACTAAAACGTTTTCCGAAACTAAAACGGTCACACAGAAGCAAAATCAACACAAGAGATTCAAGAACAAGATCATAATCTCCAACAAGCTTGACTCGATATAACAAATTTAACACAAAAACAAATTGAATCTAAGAAAAAAAACACAATGTCAGCGACTACCTCCCCCAGACTTAAACAACACTGTCCCAGTGTTATCTAGTCTAGATTTGTTAAAAGAAATACAAAGGAACAGACTGCAAATGAAACGCAAAGAAGTTACCGTTTGTGTGATGGTCAGTATCGACCGATACAGCCTGGTATCGAGCAATACCCGTGTTGTCAACAGAGGCTCCTTTCTGTGGATGTGGTATCGATCAACACTGACTGGTGTCGATCGATATTGCTCATCTGGATCTTTTTTGTGTGCAAACACAGAGACCGAAATCAGAATAAAATTAAATTAAAGCTTATATATAGACTCACCAGTGGGTTGCCTCCCACTAAGCGCTTGTTTAATGTCATTAGCTTGACCGTGTCGGTGCTCAGACGTCGGGTGGTTCGCAGAGAGATAATGAATGCATATGTGACAAACGTCTCATCCAAGTGTGTGAAGCATTAATTGGCATTGGTCTACCAAAGAAGTGAGGAACAACATCAGCGGGATGGAAGATTGGTGGGATACTTCGTTTTTCTGCGAGTCATCAAAAGAACAACAAGCGCTCGACGAAATCTCGCGGCTTCTTAAGTGTTAAGTAGATGGAAACATATGATTGATGACATTAGGTGGTTTGGAATTGGAAAAAGAAGGTGCGTACCTTTGCTTTCCTCTAAGGGTCTAGTGTGTGAGAGGTGGGGTTTTGCTTGGAATCAGTTGGCGGGCATAATGCCACGTCGACTGACGCAAGGTCTGAAACTCGAATTTCACCACTTTTTCTGCAGTTTAGCTCTGTGATCCTTGCCTCCATTGTAAAAAAATCATTTTCGAGCAGTTCTGGCATTAATTAGAGCCTTTTCCTCGAGCCTAGTACTGAAAAGACACTCTTCATCTCAAACCTTAAGCACATCGTTCATTTCAGAGCTCTCAACCAAATCTTCTTGAACAACCAGCTTGCTCATTTGCTCAGTAGCATCCAACCCCTTGACATACCTAGCAGTTAAGTTTTTCTGAATGCTCTGTGGTTGGGTCTCATCCATGGAAATCTCTACAGAAAAGGTCTATCATCAATGGTAGATCTCCTCCTCAACTGTCCATGTTGAAGCTCATGACTTCATCACCTAATCAAGCTCTATCTGTCCCTTTCTCACATCAATGATGGCACCAGATGTTTGATATATCATGGTTTTTACCCATTTTAGCCATGATATAGATCTTGTTTTTAGAGTCCTTCTAGTGTTTTTGTAGTCTTTTTGAGTCTTTCAGGTTTTGACACGTTTGGAGCATAATGGAGATTATTAAAGCATTATGGAGCTTTTTGGCATTCGTTGAATAATTTCTCACCGTTGGATTGAGCTCAAATTTGGATACAAGACAGATCAATGGATTAGCTTTCATTTGGAAGTGGTTTGAGGCCATTCTAATGGTGCGATCAAAGTTATGTCAGTTTTCGTGAAGACAGTCCAGTCTGGCGAGCACAGAGTCCTGGTATAGACTGACACCAACCTGTATCGATCGACACCGACTGCAGGAAAGGAAAACACGTGATTTTTACAAGTCTGAAGAGTCTGCAACTTGGCCAGAATATCTACTATTTACAATTAAGCCAGAACGTGTTTTAGCATTATATTAGGTTTAGCCTCTTAGGAGAGACTGGGATTTATTCATTATTCGGGTTTTGAGAGAGGGAGAGAGTCAGAAACTCTGTTCCTGAGAGAGAAGATTTTGAACCTTTGTTACTCTTTACTCTACTCTTTTATGCAATCTATTTATTCATGATGTTTGCTTCATTCACCATGTCTGAGTAGATTCCTTGTTAGGTTTAGGGTTATTCAAATGTGTTTGATGAATTGTTCTGAATTGATAGGAGAAATTCAATAGAGTTCTTCATCTAGACTTGTGATTACTGCTGATTCTAGCTTCATGACCTAGAATCTGATCTTAGGTTGTTTGATTGGCACGAAAGTAGATTGATTGCCTGAACTAGTGTTAGATGAGCAAAAGACCTATTCGCAAAGAAAATTGTTTTAGGATTTTGTGAATAATTGAACCTGATCATTAATGCTTGTTTGAATTCATAGATTTGCAAAGAAATTTGAATTCTAGTTGGAATTGTGAATAATAAGATCGACTAATAAAAAATCCAAAGACTGACCTGTTGACTAGAAGACACCCATGTCTCCAGCAGAGTCCTTCTAATTCCTGAGCCCAATTTTGCACTTCATTTCTGAGTTTGGTGTCTGTGTGCATTATGGAGCTTTTTGGCATTCGTTGAATAATTCTCACCGTTGGATTGAGCTCAATTTGGATACTAGACAGATCGATAGATTAGCTTTCATTTGGAAGTGGTTTGAGGCCATTCTAACGGTGCGATCAAAGTTATGCTAGTTTTCGTGAAGACTGTCCAGTCTAGCGAGCACAGAGTCCTGGTATCGACCGACACCAACCCGGTATCGATCGACACCGACTGCAGGAAAGGAAACCGCGTGATCTTACAAGTCTGAAGAGTCTGCAACTTGGCCCAGAAGATTCTATTATTTACAATTAAGCCCAAAACATGTTTTAGCATTATATTTAGGGTTTTTAGCCATTTTAGGAGAGACTGGATTTTATCATTATTCAGGTTTTGAGAGAGGGAGAGAAGTCAGAAACTCTGTTCCTGAGAGAGAAGATTTCGAACCTTTGTTACTCTTTACTCTACTCTTTTATGCAATCTATTTTATTCATGATGTTTGCTTCATTCACCATGTCTGAGTAGATTCCTTTTAGGTTTAGGGTTATTCAAAAGTGTTTGATGAATTGTTAGGTTGATCTGAATTGATAGAGAGATTCAATAGAGTTCTTCATCTAGACTTGTGATTACTGCTGATTCTAGCTTCATGACCTAGAATATGATCTTAGGTTTGTTTGATTGGCACGAAAGTGTGATTGATTGCCTGAACTAGTGTTAGATGAGCAAAAGACCTATTCGCAAAGAAATTTGGTTTAGGATTTTGTGAACAATTGAACCTGATCATTAATGCTTGTTTGAATTCATAGGATTTGCAAAGAAATTTGGAATTCTAGGTTTAGACATAGATAATCTTCGCAGCGACGGTTTGTTGATTTTACATTTGTGTTTCAAGTTCAAGAACAGTGCTTAATATCCTCCTGACATTGTATTTGATCTGCAATTCTGATTTACTGGAGAATTTCCCTAGGCTTAGCGTTTTTCCTCCATTGAATTTTACAACTTTTATATTTTGCTGTTTATTTCCTGCATTACTTTGTTCGCTTAGCTTAATTCGAGTCTGAAATATATTGAGTGTATTCTTGAGTCTTTGTGGTTCGACCCCTAATATACTGCAGCTACTGCTTAGGTACTTTTAGGGTATTATATTTGAGCATATCACTATTGTCAAAAATGATCTTCCCAAAATAAGAGGATCCTGAGGTTCTTCAACATATTCCAAAACCACAAAGTCTGTGGGAATCATACAGCCTTCGATCATTAGTGGATTATCTTCTAACACACCTTCTGGAATCTTTTTGGATCTATCAGCTAAGAGGAGAGAGATCTTTGTTGGAACGAAATCGGTCATTCCGAGGTTTTCAGCAACAGAGAGAGGCATCAGGTTAATGCTAGAACCAAGATCACAGAGAGAATGAGGGAACCTTTTAGTTGAGATGGATCAGTCGAGTACAAAGCTTCCTGGATCAGGTAGCTTCTATGGAATCCTACTTTGAATCATAGCACTGACATGTTTAGAGATTTTTACCTTCCTCTCTTTGTCTGAGAATGTCTTTTTCAGGAGAATTTCACTGATGTCCTTTGTGAGCAGAGCTGCTTCCTCAGGACTCACACCATTGGTAACCATCCTCTTAGCATACCTCCTAAGAGTTGGTGAAGTCTTGATAGCATCGACAACAGGAAGCTCAACAATCAACTTTTTTATATTGTTTTGCATCTGCAGTCTTCCACTTCCTTCTTTGTCTTCCTAGAAGGTCGAGGGAAAGGTATCTTGGGCACGTAGACTCTTTCCTCGACAATCCTAGGTGTTTTTGAAAATTTTAGCTTAGTCTGCGAGGGGTGTCGATCGACACCAGACTGGTATCGATCGATACTGCTCATCTGTGTCATTTCTGCAGGTTGGTGTCGATCGACACTGGTAGTGGTGTCGGTCGATACTGTGGTTTTTGAGGTGTCCCATGAAAGTATCTGCACTGGTGTCGATCGATACTGGATGGTGTCGGTCGATACTGGGTTGGTGTCGGTCAACACTGACGTATCAGGTTCAAAATCACCTCTTGTGGTGATTGCATTGACGTAGTCATGCTGTGATTGAGCTATCTTTCCCTTGATAGTTGCTGATGTCCGAGCATATTGAGTTTCCAGGATCTTTTGATGATAGCTAAGAGCTTCAATCTTTCCATTCAGATCGATGTACATGGCGTCCATCTTCCCATTAAAATCAACAGTCATCTTCAGTTAACCCTCAAGGATCTGTTCAAGCATAGATTCAAACTTACTCTCCTGAGTCTTAGGCGGCGGAGTCTGGTAAGATGAACTCCCGTAGGCGCTGCTCTGCATCGGTTTCTGGGCAAAGGAATTTGCTCCAAAATCAGACTTGAATCCTCCTCGCTAAGCGTTGTTGGTGAAGCCTCGGTTGTTGTTGAACTAATACAGCTGATTCTGAAAACCAGTACCACCAATGTAATTAGCATCCTCTGCTTTAACCTCATCTACAATATCGACCTTATCAGCAAAGTGTACAGCCTTCTGCTGCTTGCCCATCAAAAGATTATGCACTGAATCCAGTTTCGCATGCACCTCAGAAATCTGCGAACCATCAACATTCCCGTTCTGCTTCTTCCGCTCGTAATCTGCATTCTTGGTGCTATTGCTAGATGCCAAGTTCTCAATCAGCACATAAGCGTCCTCGGGATATCTCGTGTTCAAATTACCATTACTCGTAGCATCTAGAGCCATCTGATATCTCCAATCGATCCCTCGGAAAAAAATACTCAGCAACTGAACCTGTGTGAACCCGTTATGCAGACAATCTCTCTAATAGAATCTGAATCTCACCCAAGCAGCCTTAAACGCCTCTGTTGCTTCCTGAGAAAACTGGGAGATCTTGTTCCTGAGCTCTTCGGATCTTGCATCATCATAAAAGTTGTTTATGAATGCATTCTTTGTCTCCTCCTATGTTTTCATCTATCCAGGAGGTAACTGCTTCAGCCATTAAGCTGTATCTCCACCAAGAGAGTATGGGAAAAGCTTACAGAAGAGGAAATTATAGGACACTCCATTGTACTTGATGCTAGTGACCAAGTCCTCAAACCTCTCAATGTGATCCATAGGGTGTTCATGAGGAAGACCATGAAAAAGATGCTGACCCACAAGAGTGAAGTATGCAGGTTTCAGCTCAAAGTCATTCCTCTGAAACGCAGGAACACGAATCGTTGCTCGATTGGCATAGAACTGATCAGGCCTGTTGTACTCACCAATCGTCCTAGCACGATTAACCACAGCGTTCCCCTCATTCACAACAGCAGGAGGGACAATTATGTTTCCATCTCCATCAAGACGTTGCCCTCTCTCATTGTACAAACGACCCTCTAGGTCTCTGTAAGCACCAGCCTCATCACAAACTAGAACCAATGGGTTGTTCATCTCTACTGGCTCCTTTGCTTTCCTGAAACACAAGAGTCAAAAAACACGTAAGTAACAAAAAAAATAATTTAGTCAAAAAAAATAATCCAGCTGGGTATCGATCGATACCGACAAACTTAGTCGAAACTCTAATCTAAAATCTAATGGGGAATTTAGAGTCCCCGGCAACGGCGCCAAAATTTGATATGCTCAAATATAATACCCTAAGAGTACTAAAGCAGTAGTTGCAGTATAGTAGGGGTCGAACCACAAAAAATCAAGAATTCCCTCAATAGATATTAAGACTCGAATTAAGCTAAGCGAACAAAGAAATGCAGGAAATAAACAGCAGAATATAAAAGTTGTGAAATTCAATGGAGGAAAAACGCTAAGCCTAGGGAAATTCTCCGGTAAATCAGAATTGCAGATCAAATAGAATGTCAGGAGGATATTAAGCAATGTTCTTGAATTTGAAACACAAATGTAAAATCAAACAAAAAGACTACAAAAACACTAGAAAGACTTTGAAAACAAGACCTATATCGTGGCTAAAAACGGGTAAAAACCATGATATATCAGCCACCATCACTTATAACAACTCGAGGTACTCCAAATCGAGGGAAGATAATGGTCTTGAACATGTTCAGAACTAAGGAAGAGTCGTTGGTAGGACTGGCAATCGCTTCTACCCATTTGGAGACGTAATCGACAGCAACCAAGATGTACTTGTTCTGTCGCGATGGAGGGAACGGTCCCATAAAATCGATACCCGAGCAATCAAAAACTTCTACTTTGAGGATGAAGTTCTGTGCCATCTCATGTTGCTTACTGATCTTCCCTCTTCTCTGACACGCGTCGCAATGTGAGATAAAAGCATGAGCATCCTTGAACATTGTAGGCCACCAGAAACCAGTTTGTAGAATCTTAGAAACCGTTTTGAATGTGGCGAAGTGCCCAGCATACTCAGATCCATCGCAGTGATACTGAATATCCGGCACCTCAGTCTCAGTGATACATCTTTTGTAAATCCCATCAGAACAGTGCTTGTACAAGTACGGTTCATCCCAAAAGAAACGTCTGACATCTCGCATAAACTTCTTCTTAGCATCTTTCTTGAGATGCTTTGGTTTGTATTCTGCAGCAAGATAATTAGCTATGTCAGCATACCAAAGCTCAGCAGGAGTGGTGACAGCCAAAGATTCCTCAGCAGAAGAGTGGTCTGCAGTCGAAACAACACTGGTAAATAGCTGGTATCGACCGACAAGATAAGTGTCGATCGATGTTGACATTTTGGACACGGGGAGATTGCAAAATCTCGTGAGGGTGTCAATCGATACTACTTGGGTGTCGATCGATGTTTGCGTTATGCACTGGCAGAGTCGCAGCAGAGTTGTGTCGAATCCCAGTTTCTATGAAGTAGATTTTCTCCTCAGGTAAAGAATCATCAATAGGAACGGTGTCATCGATCCTCATTCGTGAGAGATGATCTGCAACTCCATTCTCTACTCATTTCTTATCCTTAATCTCGATGTCAAAACCTTGGAGCAGTAGAACCCAACGGCAAAGGCGTGGCTTCAGATCCTTGTTCTGTAGAAGATCCTTGAGAGCAGCATGGTCGGTATGAACGGTCACCTTACTCCCAATCAGATAAGAACGAAATTTCTCAAAAGAGAATACAACGGCGAGTAACTCTTTCTCTCTAGTGCTGTAGTTTCATTATCTCTTTCTTCACAACTTCCTTCAGATTCGAGTTGAGCCTCCTCTGATGTTCGATTAAAGCTTTCGACACATCCTCTAGATGAATCCGATGCATGCACATATCCGGTGATATACCTGAAATGTCATCAAGAGCATAGCCGAGAGCTTTGCGATACTTGCGCAGCTTGCTCAGCAGTAAGGCGACCTCTGCGTTGTTTAAAGAAGAATTGACAATCACAGGATATGTGGAGTTAGGACCAAGAAAGACATACCTTAGATTGACGGGGAGTGGTTTAAGATCGAGTTTAGGAGCTCTTTCCTACTCCAGTCGCCGAATGAATCAGATCGCGTGGGGGAGACAACCAGTTCCTTGGGCAAAAATAGCTAGTGTCGATTGATGCCTCAGTGGTGCTGTCAAGGATCGTGGCGTACCTAGTAGTGACCTCACTGGAATCCATCTCTGTTTCAGCTGAACAAACCAGTGCTCTCTCCAACAGATTCTCAGGGTGTAACCGCCTGAAGTACTCTTCTGATATATCACTGAAAGTATCTATTAGGAATGTCTGCCCATCAATGGTTGGCTTTTTCATCATCTTCTCCATGTTGAAGGTCATGATCAGATCACCAATGTTGAGGGATATTCTCCCATTCTTTTAGTCGATCAGAGCGCCTGCTGTGGCTAGAAAGGGTCTACCCAAAATCAGTGGATCTCTTGGTTCAGCGTCGTACACTAGGACTATGAAATCAGTCGGGACTAAGCAGTCTCCGATCGTAATTGGAACGTCTTCGAGTAATCCTTCGGGAAACTGGACTGAGCGGTCAGCAAGAATTAGGGAGATCCTAGTAGGTCTAAAGTCTCTCATCCCCATTCTCTTAGCTACCGAGTATCGCATGAGGTTAACACTGGAACCTAGATCAGAAAGGGAGCGTTCGAACCTTTCAGTGAAGATTGTGCAATCCAATACGAAGCTTCCAGGGTCTGGCAGCTTTTCTGGAATCTTGTTGAGTAGGATCGCACTGCACTCGTGAGTAATCCTCAGTACTCCTTCCTCAAGATTCACATTACTTGACACCATCCATTTGATATACCTTTTGAAAGCTGGTGAAGTCATGATAGCATCGACGAAAGAGAGTTCAACAACCAACTTCTCTAGCATTGCTTTGCATCAGGCCTCTTCAATTTCTTCTAAGTCTTGGCAGGAGGTCGAGGGAAAGGTATCTTAGGTACATAAACCCTACCAGTGTTTCATGTGGACTACCTCTTCTCGATGTTTGGACTGGTATCCAGTGTCGATCGATACTGAAGGTTATGCAACTATTTTTGCTGAACGTTGAACGGGTGCTGATCGATGTTGATTGGTATCGACCAACACTGGGTGAGTGTCGATCAATACTGGAGTAATTCTAGGAATCTCATCGTCGTCGTCTCCAGCAAGATCGACGAGCTGCTTTGCAGAATAGGTTTTCTTCACTCCTGGACTGACCTCTCTTCCACTTCTCAAGGTGATAGCGTGAACGTGTTCCCTTGGATTCACCGTTTTTCCGGGAAGGAAACCATCCTGCCTCTTAACTGTTCCTGCAGTCTGGGCAACTTGAGTTTCCAGCTTCTTCTGATGAATGTTAAGAGCTTCAATTTTTCCATTCAGGTTGGTGTACAAGGCATCCGTCTTCCCATTGAAATCTACAGTCATCTTATGCTGCCCCTCAAGAATCTGCTCAAGCATGGATTCAACCTTACTTTCCTGAGTCTTGGGAAGGTAGTTTCTGGTCAGATGAATTTCCATAGGTGCGAGTGTACCCACTGTTCTGGAATGGTTTCTGAGCAAAGGAGTTTGCTCCGAATTTCGTGGACTTAAAGTCAGACTTAAAACCTCCTCTCTGAGAGTTGTTGGTGAAACCGCGGTTGTACGACGAATTCTGAAATCCATTACCACCAATGTAGTTGACATCCTCTGCTTCACCTTCATCTATGTTCTTGACTTCTTCAACAAAATGCACTGCCTTCTGCTGCTTAACCATCAACAAATTGTGAAGCGAATCCAGCTTCGCATTTACCTCAGCAATCTGCAGTTCGTCGACGTTCCCATTCTGCTTCTTCCGCTTGTAGTCGGCATTCTTGGTGCTGTTGCTAGACGCCAAGTTCTCAATCAGTATGTAAGCGTATTCAGGATACCTCGTGTTGAAATTCCCATTGCTTGCAGCGTCCAAAGCCATCTGATACCTCCAATCGATCCCTCTGAAGAAGATACCCAATAACTGAACTTGTGAGAAACCGTGGTGAGGATAATCCCTCTGATAAGACCGAAATCAAACCCAAGCAGCTTTGAATGCCTCAGTTGCTCCCTGAGAAAACTGGGAGATCTTGTTCTTGAGCTCTTCAGATCTCGCATCATCATAGAAATTGTTCAGGAACGCATTCTTAGTCTCCTCCCAAGTTTTCAGAGAACTAGGAGGCAACTGCTTCTACCAGTAAGCTGCATCTCCACCAAGAGAGTATGGGAAGAGCTTACAGAAGAGGAACTCATTGTGCACTCCATTGTGATACTAGTGACCACATCTTCAAACCTCTCGATGTGATCCATGGGATGCTCGTGAGAAAGACCATGAAAAGGGTGCTGGCTTACAAGAGTGTAGTATGCAGGTTTCAGCTCAAAGTCATTTCTTTGAAATGTGGGAATACGAATCGCAGACCGATTGGCATAGAACTGATCGGGTCTGTTGTACTCCCCAAGCCTTTCTAGCGCGATTAACCAGAGCATTCCCAACATTCCCATGCACAGCCGGTGGGACCATCTCATTAGCTACCGGTGCAAGGACAACAACATTTCCTTCTGCATCAAGCCTCTGTCCTTGCTCGTCGCACAGGTGACCTTCCTGATCTCTCAAAACCCCAGCTTCATCACGAGCGAGCACAATCGGATTGTTCATCTCTGCTTGTTTCTTTTGCTTTCTGATTGTGCGCTCTAAATCAGCTAGCTCTTTGTTAGATAGATTGGTCAACTGCTTGTTCTTGCTTCTTCTGGTTTCACGATTTTGCATACACCTAAAACACAGAAGTTAAATCGCGTAAGTAACAGGGATTAAAACNTAGGAATCTCATCGTCGTCGTCTCCAGCAAGATCGACGAGCTGCTTTGCAGAATAGGTTTTCTTCACTCCTGGACTGACCTCTCTTCCACTTCTCAAGGTTATAGCGTGAACGTGTTCCCTTGGATTCACCGTTTTTCCTTGAAGGAAACCATCCTGTCTTTTAACTGTTTCTGCAGTCTGGGCAACTTGAGTTTCCAGCTTCTTCTGATGAATGTTAAGAGCTTCAATTTTTCCATTCAGGTTGGTGTACAAGGCATCCGTCTTCCCATTGAAATCTACAGTCATCTTATGCTGCCCCTCAAGAATCTGCTCAAGCATGGATTCAACCTTACTTTCCTGAGTCTTGGGAAGGTAGTTTCTGGTCAGATGAATTTCCATAGGTGCGAGTGTACCCACTGTTCTGGAATGGTTTCTGAGCAAAGGAGTTTGCTCCGAATTTCGTGGACTTAAAGTCAGACTTAAAACCTCCTCTCTGAGAGTTGTTGGTGAAACCGCGGTTGTACGACGAATTCTGAAATCCATTACCACCAATGTAGTTGACATCCTCTGCTTCACCTTCATCTATGTTCTTGACTTCTTCAACAAAATGCACTGCCTTCTGCTGCTTAACCATCAACAAATTGTGAAGCGAATCCAGCTTCGCATTTACCTCAGCAATCTGCAGTTCGTCGACGTTCCCATTCTGCTTCTTCCGCTTGTAGTCGGCATTCTTGGTGCTGTTGCTAGACGCCAAGTTCTCAATCAGTATGTAAGCGTATTCAGGATACCTCGTGTTGAAATTCCCATTGCTTGCAGCGTCCAAAGCCATCTGATACCTCCAATCGATCCCTCTGAAGAAGATACCCAATAACTGAACTTGTGAGAAACCGTGGTGAGGATAATCCCTCTGATAAGACCGAAATCAAACCCAAGCAGCTTTGAATGCCTCAGTTGCTCCCTGAGAAAACTGGGAGATCTTGTTCTTGAGCTCTTCAGATCTCGCATCATCATAGAAATTGTTCAGGAACGCATTCTTAGTCTCCTCCCAAGTTTTCAGAGAACTAGGAGGCAACTGCTTCTACCAGTAAGCTGCATCTCCACCAAGAGAGTATGGGAAGAGCTTACAGAAGAGGAACTCATTGTGCACTCCATTGTGATACTAGTGACCACATCTTCAAACCTCTCGATGTGATCCATGGGATGCTCGTGAGAAAGACCATGAAAAGGGTGCTGGCTTACAAGAGTGTAGTATGCAGGTTTCAGCTCAAAGTCATTTCTTTGAAATGTGGGAATACGAATCGCAGACCGATTGGCATAGAACTGATCGGGTCTGTTGTACTCCCCAAGCCTTTCTAGCGCGATTAACCAGAGCATTCCCAACATTCCCATGCACAGCCGGTGGGACCATCTCATTAGCTACCGGTGCAAGGACAACAACATTTCCTTCTGCATCAAGCCTCTGTCCTTGCTCGTCGCACAGGTGACCTTCCTGATCTCTCAAAACCCCAGCTTCATCACGAGCGAGCACAATCGGATTGTTCATCTCTGCTTGTTTCTTTTGCTTTCTGATTGTGCGCTCTAAATCAGCTAGCTCTTTGTTAGATAGATTGGTCAACTGCTTGTTCTTGCTTCTTCTGGTTTCACGATTTTGCATACACCTAAAACACAGAAGTTAAATCGCGTAAGTAACAGGGATTAAAACGAGTATTCTAAACCAAAATCTAATGGTGAAATTAGAGTCCCCGGCAATGGCGCCAAAATTTGATATGCTCAAATATAATACCCTAAAGTATCTAAGCAGTAGCTGTAGTATTCAAGGGGTTGAACCACAAAGACTCAAGATTGTCACTCAATAAGTTCCAGAATGTGAATTAAGCTAAGCAAAACGAATGTAATCAAAAATAACAAAACACTAGTTCAGGAAACTAATCACACTTTCGTGTCAACTAATCAGCCTAATATCATATTCTAGTTCGCGAGGCTAGAATAAGCATTAATCTCAAGTCTAGGTGAAGAACTCTATATATTTTCCTAATAATTAAATCTAATTTAAGAATTCATCAAATACTTTTGAATAACCCTAAACCTAACAATGAATCTACTCAGACATGGTTAATGAAACAAACAACATGAATAAAATAAATATCATAAAGTAAAATAGAGTAAGAATACAAAAGAGGGTTCAAGGTTCTTCTCCCAAAACTCTATTGCAAACAAACTCTATCTCCAAGAATCAATGTCTGTCTCCCAGAGGCTGAAAAACCTAATTTTATATCTAAACCTAATTTCATTGCAAAAATAAGGAAATCTTCAGTTTCTTTTCGGGTCTTCTGAAGAATGTGCATTCTGACTATCGATATCGACCGACACCATAAATGGTATCGATCAATACTAGGATCTTCCGGATGATGGTGTCGATCGACACTGCATGGGTGTCGATCGATACTGAGCTTCAGTCTCTGAACTGCTTCAGCTCCGAACTGCTTCAGAAGCTTTGATAAATCCAATTTAGCTCCAATTGCGCCTAATTCCTGAAAAAACTCTGAAAGACTCTAAAAATACTCAAAAGACTCAACAAAAGGACTTATATCATGGTTAAAAACGGGTAAAAGCCATGATATATCACGAGGTTTAGCCCTAATTCAGGAAATCAAGAAGTTCCAAATGTGGAATATGGCGTGGAATCAAATGCGAGGAACAATATATACTATACATATGAAGTAGGAGAATCATATGTACTACCAATGCGTGAAGATTCTATTTGGAAACCGTTATGGAATCAGAATGGCAATGAAGATCGAGCCTTTGATGAGGAAAGAATAGATCCATGGAGTGTAACTCCGTACTGTTTCACATGCGGGAGTGAAGGGCACTACCCAAAGTCATGTCCCTACGTGCAACATTATCGTCCTTATGCGAAACCATATGTGATATGCTACATTTGTGGGAGTGTAGGTCACTACGCCACAGTATCACTACAAGAAAACAGATGATTTTTGACAAAAACTATTCCATCGCAAATACGCGGCAGAATTGCGATGAAATTGCGAGGAAACTGGTTTTCGTCACAAAATCCTCGCAAATTTGCGAGGAACATATCCCTCGCTAATTGCGAGTAACTTGCGACGATATAGTCTCCTACTTGCGATGAATTTTTGACGGAAATTTTAAATCGCAAATTTGCGAGGGAGTTGCGAAGATTTTGCACGGGTAACAAGAACCGTAACTAAATACAAAAGTTACAAAGTCTAATAGCTCAACTAGTAATGAATTTGCATCCAAACATATCACAAAACAAATTGAAACAATTATTTTTCTAAATTAAAGATAAAGTTTTTTAATCACATTTTACCAAATTTGCGACGGAATTGCGAGGGAAACGTCTTGTTCAACGCAATTCCGTCGCAATATTGCGAGGGACTTGCGAGGAAAAAAAAATAGACGCCATTCCCTCGCAACTAGATTCCCTCGCAATTCCGTCGCGAATTTGCGAGGGAATTACGGCTCTAATCCTTTTATTGGTTTAACCGCGATCCAAATTTTATTGGTTTAATCCTTTTGAAATATTTCGGTTTGCGATGGAATTGCGATGTCAGATAAGTTTCCTCGCAAATCCATCGCAAATTGGTAATCCAAAACCCTAATTTGCGAGGGATTTGCGACGGAATTGCGATGGACCGGGAAAAAACAGAATAAAGTCGCGATCTTCTTCTTCCTTTTCTTTTTCTTCTCTTTCTTCTTATCCTCCCCGATCGCCGCCGATCTCCGATTCCTCCTCTCCAGCCGACGAGCCGCCGCGGATCTCCTCTCTCCTCCTCTCCAGTCGCCGATCTCTCCTCTCTCCTTCTCTAGCCGACCGAATCTGCAAACAAACCAAGGTTAGGATGATTTTTGAGTTTGATTGTGTTAGATTTTTGAGTTTGATTTTGTTAGATTAGTTTAGTTT
>SMJT01000024.1:2503718-2538130 GCA_004349715.1 Crucihimalaya himalaica | reverse complement strand
TTGGTTCCGGTCCCGGTCTCGTCCGGTCTCGGTCCTACTAGTAGATGAGTCTGCAGGTCCTGAATCATCTGTGCTAGAACCGGATCCTTTGTGGCCAAATAGCTGAACATCTGATCGAACCTCGAGATCTTCTCAGACTGAGTCACGATCAGCTGGGCCTGCGATTCAATGATGCCCTGGAGGTAGGGCGGCAGACTCTGCTTCTGCTGCTCTCGAGGAAGAAGAAGTCACGAGTCGATCTGCGATTGCAAAGAACCAACTCCGTAAATTCTCCTTTTTTACGGGAGCGACCTGAAAATTAAGAATAAGTTTAATTTGTTTAAATTATTGTAAAAAAATAAATAATAAACATCAATATTCATACCTCGGTAAAGATCTTGTTCTTCACGGCGGGAGTCAAAGGGGTAGATGCGCTCTCATCGCCCTCAGAATGTTGAGTCAACTCCTGCATCTTGGAAGTGCGTCGTTGTAGATCCTCTCAGACTTCTTGTCGACGAAAGTCCCATCTGGTCGCCTCTTTGTCTTCTCGAGGACAGCTAGCAAATCCGGGATCGAATCTCCGCGATCCTTTGCCTGATTTGGTTTTTATAAATATCAGAATAAAATTTAATTAATAATTATAATTTATTTAATTAAAATAAATGAAAAACTTACGATTTTCCGTCCGCGGGCAAGGTAGGAAAGCTGTCCAGACCGATGCTTGGCATACCCGTCCCCATCAGGATCAACGTACCGGGCCGCCCGACTGTTAGCGCTCTTGATCTCGCTCGCCGGATCCTGCCAATACGCGACAAGGCTTGCCCAGACATCTGGATCAAAAACACCTAGGCATCGCAAGGTCGCCTTCTTTTCTTCCACTTCTTCTTCCACCGTCCCACCTGGTCGGCATGTGTTCCTTCAACTTCGCATCAAACTCCTTTCGGACCCTGCTCGTAATACTGTACTCCCAATGATAGTGTTGCTAACAAAAAAAAAAAAATTATCATGAAAAATTCACAATATCAATATCCAAATATTGAGTGTTCTTGCAAGTTTTACATGGACAGAATATGTTACCGTCACCCTTCGCATATGGGTTGTTAGTGGCCTGGTGGATGAATGCTCGCAACCCGACACGATACTCTTTCGTCACTTCTCTTGTCTCCGGATCTTTTCGATTATACATCCAACTTTGTAATGCATATGCTTCATTCTGCGACGCCATTCTTTCTTAGCTCTCACAAAACGATATCTCAATTTTTTTTTTTAACTAATACTTCGGTCTTTTTTTTGGTGAAATGAGAGATCTCACGTTATGGTATTTATAGTTTTTTTGCAAAATTTTGCGACAAAATTGCTATGGAATTGCGTCTAATTTGCGACGTATTTGCGAGGAAACCGGCCCTCGCAATAAGTAGGTAAACATTTAAAACGTGTTTCACGTAATTTTCTACCCATTTTTACTAACCATCGCAAATTTGCGAGGAAATTGCGACGGAATTTATTTACCCGTGCAAAATCTTCGCAACTCCCTCGCAAATTTGCGATTTAAAATTTTCGTCGCAAATTCATCGCAAATATGAGGCTATATCGTCGCAAGTTACTCGCAATTAGCGAGGGATATGTTCCTCGCAAATTTGCGAAGATTTTCCGTCGCTTATTTGCGACGGAATATTTCCGTCGCAAATCGCCTGTTTTCTTGTAGTGGTATATTTATGGGTAATTTAATTCTATTTTTTAAATTTTTTATAATTTTATTCTTATAAAGTTTAAATCGTAAATTATAATCCTGCGTATATGCGGGACCTAATCTAGTTTTATATATATGCAAGTTACTTACGGGAAAGCCACAAATCCATTTCCTATTTGGGTTCAAGAGATAGTGCATGGACTTTTGAATAAGGTCAATGTATTTTACAAGAGGCCATTATTTCCATGCGCAAAATGAAGGCGCTGGAAGAAAGACATGTAACTATGGGGTCGATGTTAAAGGAAAAATTTACACTGGTGCATCCGATGAAGCAGATTTCTACGGGACTTTAACTGATATCATAAAACTTGAGTATTAGGGGATGGTATATTTGAGAAACACACTTTTTAATTGTAAGTTGTATGACCCTGTTATCGGTAGTTGCAATTGGTGGTGGCGTTGTAGACGTTCATCGAGAATATACAATAAATACGAACAATTTATTTTTTGTACGTACGTGTGTATATCTATATATATTTACATTAATGTCGACATCATATATATGTATAACTTATATATACATGTTGATATTGGAAACAACCTCTCAAGCGAATCAATTTTGTTATATTCTGTACACATACACAAAGAACCCAAAGCGGTTGTGGCTCAATGTTCGAAAAGTGAATCATAGTGGAAACATTTCAGTTGAATATGTGAAAACAAAGAACCGACCCTTTCGCAAACAGAAAATGGTGATGTTGTATTGATGACTACAATTAAAGATCTTGTACTCGACAATTCAGTACAAGGAGTACACCCGATAAAAATCTCTATTACGAAGTCGAAGATGCTGAACCAGAAGATGAATTCCGGTGTAATTTTCCGTCTCCCATTGAAGAACCTGATGACGAAGAACTCTACTAATTAACTATCTTACTTATGTCACAATGTTATTTATGTTATTTCTCTTAAATTTGAAAACAAAAATCCTAAAAGATTTTCTTTTAACATGAGGTCAAATATTATCCCAAAAATATTAACAAAAATCCTAAAAATACCTTTTTGTCACAAACTAGCCATATTTTATTAATCAAATAATCAGCTAAAAGGCTGATTTGGAAAGTACATCTACGTTGCAGTTATTCAAACGCGTAATGAAATAGAAGAAAATTGAAGAAAAAGAAGAAGAGATCTGTCTAATGTCTTCTAGCAGGCCGTAAATATCATTATGGTTCTTTGACGAATTTAGTACATGAATAAGCTAAACGGAGTCAGAGAAAAGCATAATATCATCCAAACCATGAGTCTTTAGATCATATTATGCATCCCACATTTCCCAAGTTTCAGCAGCCAGCGTCGTGGACACATGTGAGCAAAAATTAGTACAAGCTGATTCAAAATCTCCTCCATTTGCTCGAATATCCATGCTAAGGCGCATCTCTGAGATGTGTGACTCCATGCTGCATCTATATAACACGAGAACTTGCTGTTTGCCGAAGTTGCCATTGGCGTCTTCTTTTGCTTTGCCGGAGTCTTTAACTATGCATATTTCCAAGCTTTTACATCACAAATCGCTTTTAACACAACTTCCTCTGTTGTAAATACTCAGCCAGTCAACACAAGATTATTCCAAGATTTCCACAATCTCAAGCAAATCCATGGGAATAAAGAAGATGTAACACCTGTAGGAGGAAGATTAATGATATATCTTGATGTCGAGATAAACTCAAGCAAAGAAGATGTCTTTCTAACTGGCAAACCCCTCACCGGAACATAACTCCGAACTTCTTTTGTATAGGAACATGATATGAACACATGAATAAAATATTCTGGTTCCCCACAACGAGGGCTAGTAGCATCCTGAACAATATTTTTCCTCACCAAGTTTTCTCCCACATGTAGTGAATCTTTATCTATTCTCCATAGTAGATTACGCACCTTTGGGAGTATTTTGGCCTTCCAAATCAGACTCTGCCAGTTAAAATTCATCTCTTCTTGATCTAGAAGTAAAACCGAACGTAGACCATAACCCGATCTCGTAGTATAAACTCCATTCTTAAAAGGGAGCCATGCTAGGGAGTCCTTTTGCCTTCCTGTACTGATCGGTAAAGTTTGAATTTGATCCTCATGATGAGGAATAACTCTTCTTGTCTCCTCCCAATTCCAAAGATTAGAGTTAGGTAACTTCAGTTCAGCCACAATTATGTCTCTTAGCTGCAAAGGGGGTGGACCGGTAACACCAGTAGGCGTCGAGACTGACAGCCATGGGTCTTTCCAAACTCGTATCTTAGAACCCTCCCCAACTCGCCATCCTAGTCCAAGCTTTAAAATTTCTTTCCCTCCAAGAATACTCCTCCATCCATGAGATATATTAGTTGAATTCTTTACCTCCATACAAGAAGAATCATGAAAATATTTCCTAAGCAGAACTTTAGCAAAGAGGGACTCGTGAGCTTGTAATAATCACCAGCCCAATTTAGCTAATAAGGCATCGTTAACAGCTTCAAAATCCCTAAATCATAGACCACCCTCATTCTTTGGTACATTAAGCCTATCCCAAGAAGTCCAGCTCATCTTCCTTACATACTTTTTATTGTCCCACCAAAATTGAGTTAGGACAAATTGCACCTGTTTGCAGATTAAAAATAGCAACTTTAAACACGTCATTGAATGCGTCGGATAGACTTTTATAAGACATGTTTTCCTGCATGGATAAGAAACTTGTCGTCCATGAATGAGATCATTGTTGGACTTTGTCAAAAATGGAGGCGAATATATCTCTCTTCTTCCGACCAAAATTCTCAGTTAGCCTTAAATACTTTCTAGCCCCTCCTTCAACATCAATACCTATGGTTTGCATCACTTTTAGCTTTTGACTTCTTGGTGATTTTATGGAGAAGGTTATTGATGACTTCTGAGGATTAATACATTGGCTTGAAATCTCGTCATACTTCCTTAGAATCGTTATCAAAGCTACGCAGTTAGCTTGGTTCGTCTTGCAAAGGAAAATTGTATCATCCACAAAGAGAAAATGATTAACCCTCAGGCTATGTAGAGAAACTCTTCTTCTTATTAGAGAGCCGTTGTGTTAAAGCTTTTCAACACAAACCCGATAGTACTTCCGTGCACAGAATAAACAGATACGGTGAGAGAGGGTCTTCTTGTCTTAGTCCTCTCGACAGAAGAAGCCTTCCCTGAGGAACACCATTGATAATAAAGGAGTAAGAGACAGAAGTAACGGACTCCATTATCCAATTGATCCATACTTGATGTAAACCTAGCCTCACTAGAACCGCCTAACAAAAGCCCCATTCAATTCCAACATACGTCTTACTCATGTCTGTTTTTACTACCATTGAAATGTGCACTCTTGCATTAGACGTTCTTAGATAGTGTAAAATCTCATGCGTAATGAGGACGTTATCCGCTATGACCCGTCCTGGAAGAAAAGCCATTCGATTCTCTGAGATTAGACCGGGAAGAACGCCAAATGGTAATACATGGTAATAACATTTATCCGCTATGTTCATCTATTGCGTGATACATGGTAATAACATTTCATTTATCATTTCAAAGTCGCCAAATGATTGATTCATGAAAATGTCACAAAAATAATTCGAGATTAATCTCGTAAAATCACTTTTTCATGGAAGGAATTCCGATTAGCATCCTCCAATACTGTGAGTATATTGAGCAGCCTCCTCTCAATACTTGAAAAATAGGCAGAAATTCTATCTCCTTCATACAACCATAGGACCCAACTCCTTTGCTTCCAAAGAGATTCTTCTTCCTAATAAGTAAATTCTAATTCAGTTGTTAGAGCTGCGATAAGAGCTTGATTCAGAACATCGGCTGAGAGAGCTTCCTCTAGAGCCTTTTGTGTTGCCTCCAAATTCTGCTTGCTATTAGAATTTTGGACTTTTGACCACGCGATAATGCTTCTCCGACAAGTAGTAGTTTTTTTTTCAATAGATCGATCACCACACTTCTTCCATGTCTTATCAATAAGAAGATGAAACTCCTCCTTATCACATAAACTCCTATAAAAAATAAAGTTTCCCCTGTTTTTAGCTCTAGTGTCGTCTATAAATGTGATTAGAGGTCTATGATCGGAACCCTCAAAACGGAGACACTCAACCCTACCAGGAGAGTAATCTTCAATCCATTCATCATTGGAAATTATTCTATCTAGACGAACTCGAACAAAATGATCATCTCTCATTCCACGCCAAGAAAGAGGGTTGCTTGAGTGTTTTATATCCCAAAGACCATCATACTGTGAGTAAAATGATCTAAAATTAATGAAGGATTCCCCAGTAAGCAGGCCTCCCTTTCTTTTCGTTGTGATCAACAATGTCGTTAAAATCTCTAGTAAGAAACCTAGCTCTAGCCCTTGATGAGTTTAAACGGGAAAACTTATCCCAAACTTCCTCTCTCTTTGCCATCGCTGGGTGTCTATACATAAAAGTTAAGTAAAATTCCCTCGCTTTGTACTTAACTCGTGTATCTATAAAATTCGCACAAGACAAAAGAATTTCCAAGTGAACTTCATTCTTCCAAAATAAATGAAGTCCTCCACTTAAACCTACCAGAGGAACTATGAATTTATTCCCATATCCCATCCATTGAAATACACGAAAAATAACATCATAATCATTTTTCATTTCCATGAGAAACGTTAATGTCTGGAAATAGATTTAGTCATATTTCTCATAGACGTCAACTGTCAGGGAGTTTCTAAGCCCTTAACAGTTCCAACTGGCTGTAATCATTTAAAATTCATGGGTTTTTGAGAACCCACCAAACCCTTACAGATAAGAGGCACGAAGGCCTTATCAATCGAAACATCTAGAGAAAACATTCTTGGAACAAGGAACACTAAAGTGATGTGGGTTCTATGAGTTGTCTCGGACGTCTTATTAGTTAAAAAAAGGCTTCTTACGCGGAGATCTTCTTGCTGGTGGTACTAAACGCTTTCGAGATGATGAAAAGATTTGGCTTGAGATTCTTCTTAGCGGTTTTGTAGCTCTCTTAACCGTTCTTCTGGCTACTGTTTTTGGACGGCCTGGCCTCCTTTTAGTCGCAGTCACCTGTTGATCCTCTTCTTCCTCAGCTCTGAAAGCAGCCTCACAGCCCTCTTCTGTAGTTCCTATCAGTTCAGCCTCCTGCAAAGCACCTCTTTCTTTCACCATGCCCTCAATCATGGCAATTTGTTATGTTTGTCTTGAAGCTACTGGTCGTTCTTCCGTGATCGCTTCCATATCAATTGGTAAAATATTATTTTTTTTTTCTTCTGAGGCTTGGGTCAAAGTTAGACCCTCTATCTGATCAGCTACCATCTCCAAAGCTTGAGAACTGTTTCGGTTTTCCTTAGAAACAACTTGTTAGTATCGAGAGTACTCCCGACGATGAGAAGACTGAGCTTTGAAATCAACTCTAGATCTGTGATGATGCCTTTGGTCTTCATACTCTCTCTTTAAGTTCTGATAAGGACGCATGTCTTGGTTTTTTCTAGTAAAATGAAGCTTATCCCGAGGGTGAGAAAACTTATGCTTATTATAAGATCTTTGGTGGCCCTGAACATTCACCTTTGAGTGACGTCTAGTTGAAGGATTGTCACGATGTCTAATTTGGCCAGATTTGCTATCACGAGGCTGCATGTATTCTCATGAAGACGTTAAGAAGATGATGTGATCCTCCCTTGTTCGGAAGAACTCTTTCTCTCTTCCCTTCGGCGCATTTAATTCCACTCGAAATTGAGTATTTAACTAGTTAACATCATCCGGTTTAGGGAATGTCATTTTACCTTCTTTAAGTAGAGAAGATGGACATTTGTTCTCTTCATGTAGTAGGCTCATAAACTTGAGGCTTTCTCCAATTGCATCCAGAGTCACATTATTCCAATATTGAAGTGGAATTCCATGAAATTTAATCCACAAGGGGATCCTTGACGGAAAGGAGTCAGAGAGAATTGGCTCCCAACGTTCTAGTACAAACATCCAACGTTTGTAGTGAAATGGAGCCCTCTTTAATACGTATTTAAGATCCTCTTCTTACTTAAACCTGAAAATGAAATTGTCGTGTCCCAAGTTTTTTCCTTCTACACCAGCTTGAAGAGGCCAAATCGATGGCATGAAACTAAGGAGGCCCTTCATATTTTGAACCTGGATGTTCGTTACTTTCCCTATTAAATTAAGTCGATTAGCTTCAATAAGCGTCGAGTTATCAATGGCAAGAATTTTGATCGGTTCATCATAGACCAGAATTTGTTCTTCCTAATGCCCGGATGATGGCAAGCCAACTGATCCGCCATCCAGAGAGAAACAACAAACACAATATGAGAGTGGTAAAAGGTTTCTGAATAAGACAAAAAAACGATTTGTATAAGACAGAACTGTGTTGTGCTAGGGACAAAAATAAATGTGACCAGGAGCGAACAGGTGATTTCAATGAGGAACTTCATCTGAATTGATCTCAGAATACTCATTAAGGGATCTCGATAGGGAGAGCAGATGATATCGACAAACTGCGACAAAACATATTCACAGCGAGGTCGGTAGTAGCCAGCGGAGATCGAACGGTCTTGATGATCTGCAGTAGAGAGTAATTGCATGCAGAAAGTGGAGAGGGCCTTGTTACACCGAAGCTTCTAACAGATCTATGCCGATGCCAATGTACCTTGAAAGCCAAGCAACTTTGAAAGTAGATCGGATGAAGGTACCAGCAAACGAAGGTAGGGTAAGTAACGCGAGTATGATCTGCTCCTAACCAAGTCCAGATCAAGGCTGCTATGTAAACCAGGGACTAGACGAACCAGCGTAGAAAAATCTGTATGAAACAGAAAATATGAAAACACAAAGGATCTGCGGGAGGTGCAGAAGAGATTAACACTAATGCACAAATCACGCAAAAAATAGAGGTTTAGTCTTCAGAGATGGAGTTGAATCCAAAAGAGGGGAATCGTAGAAAAAATCGTCAACGATCAACATCATGATCGCCCTTCCCTAAATATACTTATTGTCAAATATTACTCTAAAAATATTAACAAATTTTTTCGGGAAAAAGGTCATAATAACCCTAACCTTTACCATTTCGGCCATTCAGAGCATGTACTCCCGAAGTTTTAAAAACAAACACGAACTTAAAGTTGACTTCCGTTTTAATCACAAACTTTGCGTTGACCGAGCCATAAGAGGCACGTCGTTAAATCAACTGACGGACCAAATTAACGGAGTTAAGTCAACGTTAACAGATTCTGTTAAACTATTATCTTTTTAATTTAAACATAAACTTTCAGTTGACTTTCATTTAAATCATAAATTTTGAGTTGACCGAGCCATTTGAGACACGTCGTTTTAGGTTATTTAAAAAACGCAAATCTTGGATTCGAAACCCTTACCTTTGACACAAAACAAAGACAATTTAACCACTTGAGCCGTAGTGTTTTATTGATATTTTTATACAAACACACACATATATATATCTATATATAACCTTATATAAATATTAAAACTAAAAAAGCATTATATATGTATATAACTTATAATTATATATAAGTATATAATTTATATATATGTATATAACTTATATATAAGGTTATACTTTAAAAATAAATATAAAGTTATATATATAAAAAAATATTCAAAAATAAGCAAAATATCTCATATACATTATAACTTATAATTATAACTTTATAATCACGTTATTTTAGATTATTTTTTTCAACGCAATAATGAGATTCGAACTCCTAATATTTAAGACAAAACAGTCACAAACTAAATTATAAAATTTAGTATGTTTTGGGCTTTTTCTTAAAAAAATATGGGATTGAAACCCCTCCCATTTGAGATAAAAAGTTTCAAACTAAATTATATAGTTTATCCAATTTTTTAATTATTTTGTTTTTGATATTTAAATTTTTCTAATTTAGGCATTTATATTCGGGCTTCTTGCTAAACTAGACCCTTATTTGAAGTCAATTCCAAAACTAGACCCCTCTTCCTTTTCTTTTCAAAATGCCTTAAAATACCCCTCATCGCTTCTTTTTTCACAAAAATACCTAGCGCAGACTTCTCCTGTGAAGTCTGGTAGCTGGGTTTGAAAAACAATAACCCAAAGATTCTTACGTAATAACAAAAATGTCATCGTCTTCAATAGTTCCCAACCACACTTACCAAACAAAATTGAGCTCTCAATGCTTCAAACAACCGAATTAAGTGATGTTAATGCTTTAAAACTGAGTTAAAAGCTCCATTTTTGTCTATCTCCTCTCTCATTTCAACCATTTAACTCTATATTATCGTTTTCAATATTTACCATCTATATATCTTGCGATTTACTAAGATTCGAGCATAATAACGCTTGGGTTGCTTGGGTATTGTTGGCTTGATCAGTTCTTGGCCGTTTAAGAAACTAAACACAGCTCAAACCGAATTTTGGTAATTTTTGCTTCATTTTCTCCGATTTTCCAGAAGGCAGACTTCATGGGTGAAGTCTCAATAGTCAACTGGGGGTTAGTTTTGCAATTGACTTTTTGGGTCTCAGACTTCACGATTGAACCACGATGAAGTCTGAAGTTCTCCTTCGAAAACAAAAAACGGTGTTTAGACTTCACCGTCGAAGTCTGGTTACAAGGGGTCTAGTTTTGCAATTGACCGTTAAGTCTGACTTTGTACAAAGACTTCTTCTGTGAAGTCTCATGTAAAAGTCAAACTCTGGTCAATTGCAAAACTATACCCTACTTTATGGGTAGACTTCGCCGAAGAAGTCTCTGAAGGCAAAAAGACTTCATTGAGGAAGTCTAATTACGTAATAGACTTCCTAGATGAAGTCTATTACCAAAAAGACTTCCTAGATGAAGTCTACTAAAAAAATCAAAACTATGGTCAATTGCAAAACTAGACCCCAAACTGGTATAGACTTCTCTGACGAAGTCTCCTTGTGTAGCAGACTTCGCCTGTGAAGTCTGCTCAAAAAGTCAAAATCTGGTCAATTGCAAAATTAGACCCGTGCTTCAGACTTCACGGGCGAAGTCTGCTTCAGATAGCAAAGCAGACTTCATCGGAGAAGTCTACTAAGAGACTTCGCCTGTGAAGTCTCTAATGATAATTTTAGTAAAAATGCAATTTTAGCCTATTTGTAATTAGTTTTTTTTTTCTTGTCCTAACATGTGTGTTACGTATGGCTTTTGATGTTTTAGAAATTTGAACTATTTTAATCGCATAATTATTTTTATATATTTTTTCTGAACTTATTAGGTGTTTAGGTTATAAATTTAGACTTCACGGGCGAAGTCTGCTTCAGATAGCAAAGCAGACTTCATCGAAGAAGTCTAATAAGAGACTTCGCCTTTGAAGTCTCTAATGATAATTTCAGTAAAAATGCAATTTTAGCCTATTTGTAATTAGTTTTTTTTTCTTGTCCTAACATGTGTGTTACGTATGGCTTTTGATGTTTTAGAAATTTGAACTATTTTAATCGCATAATTATTTATATATATATTTTTCCTTAACTTATTAGGTGTTTAGGTTATAAATTTAGACTTCACAGAGGATGTTTGTGCGTAGACTTCGTTCGAGAAGTCTCTTCTACTATCTTTTTAAAAAATGGATTTGTATCATATATAATTTGCATTTTCGAGATTTAAAATTTTTTACATGTGTATAAGTTATTGTTGTTGTTTATGTATGAATTTCACATCTCAATGTCTTATATTCTATCTTAAATCGATTTTATGAATTTCTGATAATTATTTTTCAACAGACTTTACCTTTGAAGTCTACTGTCAAACAAACTAACAGTTTGCCTTTGTGTTGTTTCAAATGTTTTTCAGAAAATATGTACCTGCTGTCTATGGAGAATGGGTGATAAGAGACTGTAAGTGGCATTTTGAGGTGGATCATCCCAAATGAGGGAGAATGTTGTATTTTTGCGGTTTTCGAACTTTGTATTTGATTTACAAATCAAGGTTCCAATAATAATTAACATAATAAGAGAAATTAAAGATAATTAACATAATAAGAAATCAAAGGTTCCGAAAGATAATTAACATTATAAGAGAAATTAAATATAATTAACATAAAACTAAAGAATAAAGTTCCAATCCATTACAAAAGAAATTAAAAATAAATATTGTGTTTTGTTGTGTAAGATGAAGATGAAGAGCCCGATGAAGAGCCCGATGAAGATGAAGAAGAAGAAGAATCAGATGAAACTCACACTTACTAATCTAGACCCTGAGATGCCAATGCAAAATTTTGTATTATCTGGATCTTCATCTTCATCTTCATCGTCATCGGGATCTTCATCTTCATATGGATCTTCATCTTCATCTTCATCTTCATCGTCATCGTCATCTAGAATCAATGCTTTCTTCACCGACCGCCTGCTACTCATCTGATATGCGAAGACAGAAACAGAATAGCTTTGAAGATATAAATAGACGGTTGCGATTCCCAGATCTGCGAATCAAATAAAAGATGGGATTATAGTTTTCCGGCGAGAGAGGAGAAAGAGGAGAAAGAATATCGATAACTTACGGCGAAAGAGGAGAAAGAGTGTCGGCGTTTAGAGATTTCCGGCGACGTTTGGTGATTCGAAGGAGAAAAAGAGCGATGGAGATTTTTTAATTTGTTTACCCAGATTAACTATTGCAATTTCAGTTTTATCTTGTTTAGTAAATGTAAATTTTCCCCCAAAATTTTTCGCGAAACATTTCAAAATTTTGGATTCATTTGAATTTCATCAGACTTCTACAAAGAAGTCTACGATAACAAAATCTTACAGACTTCACATGCGAAGTCTACCGTGAGACTTCACCCTAAACTCGAGAAGTCTGCAAGCTCTAAACTTTAAATTTCGAATGTTTATTTCACTCTTTGTTAACAAATACTAACATTTGACATCAAAATAGTATAATATATTCAAAATCTAACAACTATACGAAGGATCGCCATTTTATATCAAAAACATATCAATCTAAGTCTAACCCTAAAGATATATGCATGGATTCTTACCCATTGGTAACCTCTAACCTATATGCCTCACATGGTTTACATCAAATGGCTTAGTTTTATGAAATTTTTTTTTAAACCTATTCGATTTGATTTAAAATAATTTATCTTTCAAAAATTTTGATCGAAATATTTTTTTTTCATTTTTTAATTAAAATTTCACATTTAATTACGGTTCAGACTTCATGGTCGAAGTGTGCGACTGTTTATGGTATTTTAGAACATAATCAACCTTACATGCTTAAAATTTATGAAAGTTTCGGAAATTTTAATTTAAAAAGTTCATATTTTAGATAATCTTATTTTCTTTAGAAGATATTGCATTGAAAATATTTTTAATTATTTTCCTAATTTAAATCTAAGGTTTAATTACGGTTCAGACTTCATGGATGTCATGAGCGAAGTCTACTGTGAGAAGTCTACTTCGCACGGAGGTTCCAACTGTAATTGCGGTTTCTGTTTTTTTGTTTGCAAATAAGGGAGTTAATGTAATTCCCATACCCCAAAGGTCTAGTTTTGCATTTGTTTCAATTTGGGGTCTAGTTTTGCATTCAAACTTAATTTTGGGTCTATTTTTAGCAATTCGCCCTTTATATTTTGTTTTTTAAACACAATATGAGATTCAAATCCCTCACATTTGAGAGAAAACAATCACGAACTAAATTATAAAGCTAAAATTATAAGGTTATAATGTATGAGATATTTTATTTTTTTGGGTATTTTTGTATATATATAACTTTATATATTTATTTTTAAAGTATAAACTTATGTATAATTATAAGTTATATATAAGTTTATATATATGTGTGTTTGCATAAAAATATCAATAAAACACTACGGCTCATGTGGTTAAATCGTGATTATTTTGTGACAAAAGTGAGGGGTTCGAATCCTAGATTTGCGTTTTTTAAATAACCTAAAACGACGTGCCTCAAATGGCTCGGTCAACTCAAAGTTTATGATTTAAATGAAAGTCAACTGAAATTTTATGTTTAAAAATTAAAAAGACAATAGTTTAACGGAATCTGTTAACGTTGACTTAACTCCGTTAATTTGGTCCGTCAGTTGACTTAACGACGTGCCTCTTATGGTTCAGTCAACGCAAAGTTTGTGATTAAAATAGAAGTCAACATTAAGTTCATGTTTGTTTTTAAAAACTCGGGAGTACATGTTCCGAATGACCGAAATGGTAAAGATCAGGGTTATTATGACCTTTTTCCTAAATTTTTTCTTTTAACTTAGGTTTTTAACAAAAATCCTAAAAACTATCATATAATTTTAAAATGAATTTTTCAGATCAATTTAACATAAGATTCTAATCAAAAATATTTTTTCTATAAATATATGGTCAAAATATGAAAATTATTATATATGGAAATACAAATATTATTAATAAAACACATATATGGCGACTGATTAGCAACCAATTTACGACTACGTACGAAAAATACAAAACAATAAGTTTTAGGCCCAAACCCAACCTAATTTTGCCTAAGTCTCCAGAACACCCAATTAAGGAACCTTAATTGTTGCGATTATTCTTCCCCTTTTGCTCTCATCTTCTTCGATTCCTCTTTGAAACTAACTCTAATATCATGATTGTTACACCAAAACCACCAATCGTATGCCCGTCAATCTCTTGTTCGAATCCCTCTGTCGAATCTCTTCTCCAAATAGCTCCATTTCATCTCTCAAGTTCGCAAAAACCCTAACACAGCCTCTCCATCTTTTCAACGAATCTCTCAATCTCTACAACACAATGCCTACAGGTAATAGCAGAAGAGGATAAAAGAGAAGAACCATTCCCAATGTTTCTCAGAGAGCCGGAGGGTCCAATCGCTCTACTACTGCATCGCGAACACCGAACCCTCTACCGCCGCAATACAACTTCACACCGGTGGCCAAAGTTCCTCTGACTTAGTCACCCCCACCTCAAGTCCCCGTTTTTTCTCAACCATCAACGTCAACACCACATTTCTGGAGCTTTCCACCGCCACAACAGCTTTTCCAGAACTCCCGTGCCTCAACACTATCAAGTACAAAGTGTAAGTTTTACCCCAAATTATACAGCACGTGTGTGGTAAAGCCACTGTCGTATTTAGGGATTGAATCCACAAGGACCAAAAGACTACACTATCGATTATAGTAATCAAAAACTTAGCTAGGACGACTAATAGGATTTTTGTTTGGTTTTTTAAATATTTAATGAAATATAAACTAAAAAAAGATAGATACATTGGGTAATTGGGAAATTTCTAAGATTTCTAGACAAACAAGCATGCATCATTGTAAGAAAGCATTACATATCCATTCTCTAACTCAATCATAAATAAAAATTAACCTAGTGTCCTAGCGATAATTACTAAGCTAAACAACACTAACGAAACTTCCGATTATGGTTAAGATCATTAGCATGCATTAAGTAAGGGATCAATATGTTTGCAAGTGTTCCACCGATCACAAGTTTCTGTAACGCTCAACCGATCGGTGCAATGGTGCAATCGATCGATTTCTTTGGTCTTCACAACCCATTGGTGTAAAGTGTGATTGATTGGTTCGCGCCTTCAAGTCTTTCTTCCTCTTCGTCCACTTGAAGCCCATTGTAGCTCTAAATCTCTTTTTTTTTTTTTTTTTTTTGTCTTGAGGCCCATTTTCTTACGTTAACACAAAAAGACTCACAAATTTACTTTTTCTTGGTAAAAAGACACAATATTAGTCGTAAAAAGGACTCTAAAAATCCGGAAAAATATGAATTAGCACATACCCTAGACTAGAATCTTTGCTTGCCCTCAAGTAAAGAACAATAAAACGTCAAGCATGGAGAAATGGTTACAAGAAGTGGAGCTAGAAAATCTTTAGGAGAATACTTATAGTGGATCTTCCTTCCGCGAAATGCATCAAAACAAGTCAAAGCAAAACCAACTTTATGTACTTAACCATGAACTTATCAATATCCTATAACTCTAAATCCCGAGATCACAAGGAACTCTCGAAATCAGTGAACTTAAACTTTGAACATTTAATTAGAAAGTGCATACACTCTCACAAAGGGGATATCAAACATGTTATGATCTTGGGAGGAAAACATTTAAGGTGACCCAAGTGTTTATGGCTTATCCTAAAAATCTAGGATACAAATCATTATGCATAATCAAAGTGAGACACGGACCAAATGATGCATACATAACTTTCCTTTCACTAAGACCATATAAAGTATCTCAAAACCCGATATAAACCCATAAATGTTCTAAAATTCCCTTGATGCATTCTTTTATTGGAACTTAGAATTTTCTAGTACATTTTCTTCTTCAAATTTTTTTAATATGTATGAGGGGAGATAGACACTACAAGAAAACCTGTGTTTTGTGACCAAATTTTGCGACGACGTTTTCGGTCGCTAATTTAGTGACAAATATCGGACTGTTTTGCGACCACTTACCGGCAATGGTAAAAACAGAAGTAAAATAGTCACAAATTTATGACCAACTGAAGGAGTTGGCAAATTGTCATCTATTAGCGACCGTTTTGATACATATCAACGAACGAACAAGATTGGTGGTAAAACGATAGCAAATTGAGACGTTTTAACTACTACCTATATCGTCACTAGGTTTAGTCACAAAAGTGGTAACTAATTTGCGCGTATTTGAAACGCGTGTAAAATTTCACAGATCTGTTACGAAAGGGTCGCAAGATACAGTTAGAAAAAATGTTTGAAACGTGCAATATATTAGGTACACCGAACTTTTGCAACACGCCACAATGGTCATAAAATAATCGTCAAGTAGTAGTAAAAGAGAGGCAAATTTGCGACACTTTTTTTGGGGTCTTTAGAGAGTCACCAATGTTTCCTATATATATATCACACATCGCCCATTGCTTCCATTTCTTTTGGAGAATTGACAAAAAAAGGAAAAACAAAAAAAAGCGAGAGTTTGAAAAAAAAATGTGGACTTATATATCACGAGAGTGGATGTATAACAGAGTTGATTCTGTGACAAATAATATCTCAAAGTATTTCTCGGTGGGGGTGGATCAATTTATTCATTTTGCAAGTAGTCACCGAATAGCTAGCTTAGCGAAGTGGAGGTATATTTCATTGTCCTTGCATAGAATATCAGAACTCAAAATTTTTGCCCAGAGATATTGTTTCAAATCATCTGCATAGCAAAGAGTTTATGCTACATTATTATTTTTGGTCTGAACATGAGGAAGATAATGACGTGTTTGCAAGTGAAGTAAAAACTATTCATGATTATGGTAGTGAAGATAATGCTAGTGGTAGTCAAGCAGTATATCATGATGCGGGGGATGTATATGTTGGGATGGTGAATGATGTGTTTCATGGAACCACACCATTTAATGAGTATCATCATAGACATGATGATGTAAGTGGATATCATGTTTATCAAGAACTGACTCATGAGGCAAAAAAATTTTATGACATGTTAGATGCTGCTAATACTCTGCTTTATGATGGTTGCTATGAAGGTCAATCGAAGTTATCATTGGTGCTCGGTTCATGAACATAAAGGTAGATAATAATTTGGCTGAAAGCTACATGGACTCGTGGGTTGAATTGTTTACGGAGTATTTACCAGATATTAATCAGGCAACATGTTTATATTAGAGGCATAATATTTGATGCGAAAGCTAGGATTGTCGTACTATACATATAATGTACGTATAGACAATTGTATGCTCTTTTAGAATGAAGAAGAAAATTTTGAGAATTGCAAGTTATGCGCAAAACCAAGATACAAGACTAGTGATGGAAGAACAGAGTCATGTTCAGCCATAAATGATATTTACCTATTGCAGATAGATTGAACAGGATGTACCAATTAGAGAAGACAACATCAGCGATGAGATGGCATGCAGAGCATGAGTCACAAGATGGAGTAATGTGTCATCCATCTGATGCTGGAGAGTGGAAGAAGTTTCAACAGTTGCATCCTTCATTTGTAGAAGAAATGAGAAATGTATATCTTGGATTATGTACAAACGGTTTTAATCCTTTTGGGATGTCCAATAATCATTTGTTGTGGATTGTGATCATGGCGCCATACAATTTACCTCCAGACATGTGCATGAGAAGTGAATATTTGTTTTTTGCGATACTAAATTCGGGACCAAAGCATCCTCGAGGTAGTCTTGATGTTTTTCTCCAACCGTTGATTGAGGAGTTAAAAGAGTTATGGAATAATGGAGTTGAGGCATATGATGTGTCGTTATATCAAAATTTCAACCTTAAAGCTGTTTTTTGTGGACTATAAGCAATTTCCGGCTTATGGTATGTTGTCAGGGAGTATCAGGAATTTCAGGTTCATATGGCATGCTACTTTCCCCTATTTTAATTTTACATAATTGGCTTTGGAGTGCACCAATGAATTCAAGATTTGTGTCTTGATAAGTTTTAACGGTAGAGCTTGAAATTTGGAAAGGTTTGTACATTGGTTTTTTGTTTTCATTTTCTGAAGAGGTTCCTATTGGTATAATGGGCTGTTTTTGTATTGATTTTTTTGATTCTATCAAGCTGTTTGCTTTTAGCAACAAGATTTGTGTTTGAAATTTATTTTGGACAATGATATTTTTGATATTAACCTTCTCCTCTTCTTGGAGACGTTTAAAAGTGATTGCTTCAACAGGTGTTCCTAACCATTCAAGCTTTATTCCTTGGGGAGGGGGGGGGGTGGTTAGAATGAATAATTTTCTATTGGAAAGTGTTTTCTATTTAGGGGTTTTGTTGCTTTAAGTGTTTTCAAAAAATTGTACTTTATGATTTTGGAGATAGTTCCAAAACATTTTAACGAACCAAAGCCTTTTTTGGTCATTACCTTTTGAATAGAAATTATTTCGTATGAATTTTTTATCGATATAAAAATCTTTTTCAAACACATTCAACTCATTTAGCATATTTTCTGTAATAGCCGAGAAGGTAGGACTTCGTGGCTCAGATTTTGTGGAAAACTCATTACATGTAAAACTATTTTCAGCTGAATAAACAGGTTTTGTAATTTGTGTTCAAGAATAAACGTTTCTTAGAACAGAATTTGGAATATTAGAGGTTGAAAATCGAGGTTGGAATTTTTGATATTTTCCTTCTTTAGGAAAATCTTGTCCTAATTGCGATACCCTTCCTAGATCAATAGTTCCTTGAAGGGAAGAAGATTCACAGAGATATTCATCTAGGCGATCTTGGTTATTTTGAATAAAGGAAAGTTTCACTTTTTCATTATGAAATTGTTCTATATTTTTTAATAGTGTATTTGGCTCTATAGGCTCTCCGAGTTTTAGTGGTTTTGGCTGGACAGCTCCTTTGAGGACCAATTCATCTGGAAGAACTACATCTTTCCATTGAATAGATCTCAGTATAACAGAGTTGGATCTTGAAAAACATGTTTGAAGGAGAAGTGTTTCTCTTTTTTTTGCTGGAAATTTTTACTTTTGAAGAGAAAGCACTTGTCATAGCTTTGTAATGAACTCGGAAGATTCAATCAATTGGAATTGATCCTTCGATCAGTTCATAACTAGAGATTTTAAAATATGTTTATCATTTTATGAAATCGTAAAATTTGGATAGCAATCAAAAGAAATTGGTCCATTACACAGACTTCATTCTATAGAGCTTAGCATGGAATCTTAAAATATTTTAAATTGTGTATTTCTTAAGATAGCTAATATTGAAGTGTTTAATTCTTCTCTTGAAAGTGGTTTAGTTCACACTTAGATTAAGCCTATGTGTATATATTTAAAATTCTTTTCTCTCTGTCTTTGTAAAGCATTTTCAAATTATAAAGATATTATTTCAAAATAACTCAAATCGCGGAAAAAACCCTAGGCGCTCTCTCTCTCTAACATGGCGGCATCAGATGCTGCATCAAGCTTGAGTCCTTCTCGGATTATAGGTTGGATGATCGCTTTCTCCTGGTGTTTCGTTGCTTAATATGGTGTCCTAGGCAATTTCTTCTGCTTGATCCTTTCCTGTTTTCTGTTTTATACAGAAGGTTTCGTTTGTGTTTTTGTTGGTGATCTCTCTTGGAGGCCAACACAAGTTGATTCATCGCACACGGTGGTTGTTAGGTTTTGGTGATCGGGATTCTGTTTGGGGCTTTCCTCCTCAAATATATTATTTCCATGGTGGCTAGTTTATACAGTTCCTGGAGGGGAACAAGGAACCATCTTACATTGATTTGATTTTTTCCCTGAAACCAAGATAGCGTATCACCATGGTTCCGGTGTAAACCAGTTTGTGAGGTAAATTCGTTCTGCATCTCTTGCAGATCTCTAGTGACTTGTTTTCTCGCGAGACTTGTTTTGATGTTTTTTGTTTAATACAGATAGGCTGATTCTGTCTCAGATACAAACTATCTTGTTGAAAGGTTTCATTGGAACACTGGTTCCTATTGTGTTTACGTTTTTTCACGATCCTATATCTTCAAGTATCAATTGCCATGTCACCAACTCTGGTTAAAGCTTCGTCACCATCATACCTGCTCTATCTTTGGTGCCTTATATATTGCTGTTTAATACAGATAACAACTCATTCTCGGGAGGCAAGATTTTTTGTCATTCTATCTTTGATGACAAACCCTCAAAGGCGAGGTTGAACTGATAACAACAATACTTGGTGGCGGGAACAACCAATAAAGATCCCCGGTTGCTGATAACTCTAAACTGATTGAAGCAAATCTTGTAACATTGATAGGAACAATCACAAATCCTCATGTGCAAAACATCAAGGGGCTGCTACACTTCATGCCTTCGATATGACCACTCAAAAAATGGAATTAAAGGGAAGGATGTAGGCCATGATAAGTTCATCTTCAGGTTTAAGATTGAGGAGGACCTGAAAGTTGTGTTGAAGAGAGCTCCTTACCAATAAAAACGATGGATGTTGTGCTGCAAAGATGGATAAAAATCCATGGGATTTTTATTGGATAAAAATGGATTTCTGGTTCCTTTCCATCTCAGATACCTTATTGGATAAAAATCCATGGGATTCCTCTACAATATTAGAATACGTATACCTTAAATTCCATTGGACAAAATCTTGGGCTGGTTGTTGCATCTAAGGCGCGAGTTCAAGTGGAGATTAATGCATTCAAGCCTTTAGTTACTTAGAAATCCATTTAACGCTTGAGGGAGAAGAAGTATTTGTTTCATTTGAGTATGAAGGACTTGAAAAACACTGTTTCAAATGTAAGAGCCTACTTCATGAAGAATCAGGTTGCCTATCCTTCCTACGTAAAGAAGACAAAACTCCTTTCCCAAAGCTAGATGATGTCAACCAAATAAACACTCACCTTTGAATGGAGGATGCTAAACAAAAAGAAAGAGGAAAGTAAAAGCTCAACGGACAAGGGGCAATACTTAGCATCGACTTCAGCTAGTAGGAAACGGCAGCCTCCGGTTGACGCTAGTACTTGGTTATCAGTAAAAGGTATCGAAGTAGATCCCCTACACGGAATTACAACAGGAGGAGTAATGAGATACATCCTAGAAGTAACATTCGGCATGAGGATAAGTCGACTAGAGAGACTGAACGACTTTCCCATAGATCTTATGATGGACGTTCGAATCAATCTTCACAGCGGCAATGGGGAGAGAAGGATATGCCGGCTGGTTCTACCTTTGAATTCAAGGCTCAAAGACCTCATGAGAATAGAGGCCAAAGATAAAGGCAAACGTCCAACATTAGAAAGGATTGAAGACAAACTGAAGAGACTCCTAGTCCAGTAGTTAAAAACCGACGACCAGCCTTGGAAAGGATCGAACAAGCCATAGTTCCTCTCTCATTGGTATTTAATAGACTGGCTCCTCTGAAGGATTCACGGATGTAACGATCACTTTAAATGGTGTTTCTTCTGAGGGTGGAATATCTAATGATAAACCGAGAGCTATGCAAGATTTGAGTACACAACTTGAAGCGGCAGGTATGGACCTTCCTCTATTGGAGAGTGTGGATGACGTTGGTATGCAGGTTACGGAGCAGCGACCACTTGATGGAGAATGGGAACTGGTGCTACTTCTGAATCACAAGCGCTGGTTGTAAGAAGAAAACGTGGACGTCCAAAAACAGGTGCAAGACAAACAGTCAAGTGGCTTCAAGGCCCACCAAGAAGACAGAGCATAAGCCCACAACCAGGGAAATCATCTTCCAAGGCTCCTAATCAAAGCTCACTTCGTAAGCGAGCTACTCGAGGGTCTAACATGGAGGACGCAGCTCCACGCTCCAAGTTTCCTCGTGCTGAGGATAATGTTTTTGTTGATTCAATCACTAAGGCCTTTGTTCCTCCTATTTGTAAGGGAATGACGGGTTCCCTAAAACCTCCAATGAATAAATGATTACAACAATTTGGAACTCTCAAGGGCTTGGAAACTTTCTGAGAGTTCGACGTCTAAGAGAAATAATGCTTCATTTATTTCCAGACATAATGTTTCTCATGGAGACAAAAAAAACTATGACGATGTTGTTTTCCATTTTTTCAATCAGATGGCTTATGGGAAAAAATTTACTATTCCTCCTGTAGAATTGAGTGGTGGGCTTGCTTTATGTTGGAAGCAAGATGTTCAACTTGAGATTCTTTCATCTTGTGCGTATTATATTGACACGCGAGTTAAATTCAAGGCTAAGGAGTTTTCTTTAACTTTTGTTTATGTCCAGCGATTGCTAGAAGAAAAGAGATTTGGGATAAGCTTTCTGAGCTAAATGCTACCAGACAGGGAGCTTGGTTACTCGCAGGTGATTTTAACGACATTGTTGATCAGAGTGAGAAGAAAGGAGAACTCAGTTAATTCTCTTTCTTGGAGAGGCATGCGATATGAACACTTTTTTCAATTTCGTCTTCATAGATCTATTTTAAATGACGACTGGATAGAAGATTACCCTTCTGGTAAGGCTGAATATTTGCCGTTTGAGGGATCGGATCATCGACCTTTTATCACCATCATTGATGATTCTAGGGTTAAGTGTAGAGGGAATTTTATCTTTGATAGGCGCTTGTGTGAGAACGAAGAGATACACCAGCTTATTTGGTAGACACGTGGAGATCTACCTATCGAAAAGATAATAGCTGCTTACCGGAAAAACAATGTTGAGTGGTCTAAGGCGCAAAATTACAATGGAAAAATAAAGATAGAATCTACGCAAAAATTTCTCGAAGAAGCACGCGCTTGCAGGTGAGTATCCTGATCAAGTATTCATTTCAGCTCTCACTGTTGAGTTAAAGCGTATCTACAAGGATGAAGATTTAATATGGAAGCAGCGTAGCCGAGTCTTATGGATGCAAGGAGGAGATAAACATTCTGCATACTTCTTCAACGTAACCAGAGGGAGAAGGACTCTAAGGGGGGGGGGGGTTATTCAACTAAGGAAAGTGATAGAATTTCATAGAAAGTTGAATTCTAGTGTTATTCAATTACACATTTTACAAATTCTTTTAAATTCTTGTGTTATTTAAGTTGTAGATTTTCTCATTCTTTTAATTTCTTGTGTTATTCAAATTGTAAAAATTTTAATTCTATAGAATTCAAGTGTTATTGAGTGTTACGTAAATTTATATGACAACATGATTTAACTAGAATTCAAGAGAATTTTTTAGTGAAAACGTGAAGAAACAATTCTGACCTCAAATAGTGAGAAATTCAAAAAAAAGAAAAGAATATTTGGGATGCACTCACGTTCACTTATCAGGCGCACCTCTCTCCCCGCATGTTCTGCTTTCCGCCATGGCCACCGCCTTCTCCTCTTCCTTGCTTCTCCCTTCTCCACCCCTGCTCTCAACAATCTTGTTGATGTACCAATCAAACGAAACATTGATAAAGACATACGGAGATCCTGCTGACGTTTCTTTCATTGTCAAAACTTGTTCTTCTATGTGTCGAGGTAATCGTCGAACTATGTAAGCCGCTGATAAATTTCTAATTGACCTGAGATTTCCAATACTGTGAGGCTTTTGCAGGAGTTGGAGCTGGAATCATATCATGCATGACATTAATTAAAACATCGTTGTTGATGAAAAGCTTCGTTTTCAGTAGTGGAACCATCGTCGATGGAACAGAGAGCAGAAAAATCCATCGATGGACCAGCTTGTTCATGCCTAGTCCGGAAGAAACTTCCAGGTGGTCGAGGAACAGCAAGAGCAATTGAGCTAGTAATAAGCATTTGGACAACCGCTGACATGGTTTGACGATCTTCAACTTCTAATTGAACACATAGTAAAGCAATATGGATGCACCTGGTAATTTCGTTTATTCGGTTGCTATCTTGAAAGGATGGATCCACGAGCTCTAGTGGCGACCCATTGTCAATAATTGAGCTCTTACGCAAACCAAGGAAACCATGAACAAGCTCTCTGTCTCTTTCGCCAAATGCATTCTTCTTTTGATTTACCTCTCGACGCACACGTCTTCTCACTCGCTCTCAAATCGTGCGCTGCAGCTTTCCGTCCTTTTCTAGGCGGATCAGTCCATGCCCACTCCTTCAAATCCAATTTTCTTGCCAACCCGTTTGTGGGATGCGCGTTACTCGATATGTATGGTAAATGCTTGTCTGTTTCTCATGCTCGTAAATTGTTCGACGAAATTCCTCATAGGAATGTTGTTGTGTGGAACGCTATGATTTCACATTACACGCATTGTGGTAAGATTCGGGAAGCATTGAAGTTGTATGAAGCTATGGATGTTTTGCCAAATGAGTCTTCTTTCAATGCCATCATAAAGGGTTTAGTGGGTACAGAAGATGGGTCCTATAAAGCAATCGAATTCTATAGGAAGATGATAGAGTTTAGATTCAAGCCTAATTTGACACTTCTTGCGCTAGTATCTGCTTGCTCAGCCATTGGGGCTTTTCGTTTAATAAAAGAGATTCATTTATATGCTTTTAGGAATCTGATTGAGCCGCACCCACAATTCAAAAGCGGGTTAGTAGAGGCACATGGGAGGTGTGGATGCATTTTCTATGTGCAGTTGGTGTTTGAGAGCTTGATTGATAGGGATGTGGTTGCTTGGACTAGCTTGATATCTGCTTATGCACTTCACGGTGATGCAGAATCTGCTCTCTGAACATTTCAAGAATTGACGCAACGTTCAATACACTGCAACGTCCAAATATTTATATGAGGAACTAAAACATCGTTGATTTGTTTTGATCACAAATGTGAGTATATTCTGCTTATATTTTCTGTTTTCATAAAAAAAAGAAAAATTATTGACCTTAGCCTCATATGAATGACAAAGGTCAGTGTATTGAACGTTGATTTTAATATTGAGAAAAATTCATTTCAATTTCAATTTGTGTTTTTATAAAAAATATTATCGTTTAACAAATATATTAACAAACTTTGAATACTATCTTGGATCTTATAACCTCTGCTATTTTGCATCTCTGAAGTTAAACGATAATATTGTAAGCATATTTGTTATTATTCTCTATGAATATGCCCCTATTAGATAGAAATGTTTGTTAATAGATTTCAAATCCCTAAAAAACAGTATTTGTTACACTAGAAAATATGAGATTGTTTTAACTTCTTCTATATAATAGTTTCACTTTGCAAACAAAAGAAACAACGATCATCTCATAAAAACAATTTGAATAAAAAACCACAATCATTTTTGGTAAGTTTCTCTGATTCATTTTTATATCTTTCGTAAATTTCTCTGATTTCTTTCTTTTACTTTCTTTGTCTTTAGAATGGAATCAGGAGAAGCGTCACACCCAAAAAAAAAAAGAAGGGCACGTATAGTCCATGGACACATCAAGAGAGTTAAGAGTACCATAAGCAAAGCGACGGTAGAAACAAAAATTCTACCAAAACTAAATAAAAAACTTAATTGCAATAAGACTTACACAAATTTTTTAAGTCGAATTAAGTCTATGAAAAATGAGTATGCTTGGTATTCTGAATTTTTTTGATTTAGCTCTGGTTTTGGATGGGATCCCATCAGAAAACAGTTTACAGCTACAGATGATGTGTGGGAAGCCTATTTGATGGTTAGTCTCATTTGGTTAACATTCATAAATATTTTGAAGCTATTATTGATGACTAATAAATTGGTGATATTTTTTCAGGGTCATCCAAATCATTAACACATGAGGTCTAGCACTTTTGAAGATTTTGAGGATTTACAATTGATCTTTGAAAGTGCTATAGCTAAGGGAAACAACACGTTCGGGCTTGGTGGTGATTCAATTGCTGAAATTTTTGAATAAGAAGATTTTTTTCAAGCAAGAGATGTTGTGAACGTGGAGGATGATGACGAGGTAAATGTAACACCACCTAAAGAAAAAGTTGACTACTAGAAAAAGAGCTAAAACCAGTCGTAATGGAGATCCTTCAGATTCAATCAATCAAGGTGATTCTTCAGAGAAGGTGCTAAGTGAAATGATTGGGCTTAGCACTAATATAATGTCTCTAATTTAACAAAGAGAAGAGGGACAAAAGAAGAATAATGTTTGGGATGCTATCATAGAGATCCCTGATCTGGAAGATCATATCAGATATGATGCACTAACCAAGATCTACTCGTTGAACATGAAAGACGCATTTGTGAGCATGCGTGTTGAAGATTGTTTTGTTTTGATTTGCTGTATTATTTAGCGTATTTGTTTCAAAGCATCTAATAAAACAATAGTTAAGTTCAGAATAATTGTTATAGTAGTAGATTTTAATTTTAATTTCTCGGTTTTAGTTTTGTTTCTTTTTTAAAATTTCAGAATAATAATTGTTTAGAATAAAAATTTCAGAATAATAAAATTTCAAACGTGTACACACACTGAAAAAGGAGAAAAATATCCCTTTCACACTCAACGATTGCCTTTGGGTTCCGAACTCCATATGGGAAAAGAATAAGAAACTCAGATAAACATTGGTTCTTCTAGTTGATTGATATGCTCAAATATAATACCATAAAAATAATAAAGCGGTAGCTGCAGTATGTTAGGGGTCGAACCGCAAAGACTCAAGAATTCACTAAATAGATATTAAGACTCGAATTAAGCTAAGCGAACAAAGTAATGCAGGAAATAAGGAGCATAATATAAGAGTTGTAAGATCAATGGAGGAAAGCGCTAAGCCTAGGGAAATTCTCCGGTAAATCAGAATTGCAGATCAAATAGAATGTCAGGAGGATATTAAGCACTGTTCTTGAACTTGAAACACAAATGTAAAATCAACCAACCGTCGCTGCGAAGATTATCTATGTCTAAACCTAGAATTCCAAATTTCTTTGCAAATCATATGAATTCAAACAAGCATTAATGATCAGGTTCAATTGTTCACAAAATCCTAAACCAAATTTCTTTGCGAATAGGTCTTTTGCTCATCTAACACTAGTTCAGGCAATCAATCACACTTTCGTGCCAATCAAACAACCTAAGATCAGATTCTAGGTCATGAAGCTAGAATAAGCAGTAATCACAAGTCTAGATGAAGAACTCTATTGATTTCTCCTATTAATTCAGATCAACTTAACAATTCATCAAACACCTTTGAATAACCCTAAACCTAACAAGGAATCTACTCAGACATGATCAATGAAACAAAAATCATAATTGAATAGAATTGCATAGAATAAATCAAGAGTAAACAAGGGTTCAGAATTGTCTCCCACAAAAACCCGGAACCAATCTCTCTCAAAGTATTCAGAATAATAATAAAAGTTCTCTCTCAAAGTGGCTAAAAACCCTAAATATAATGCTAAAACACGTTCTGGGCTTAATTGTAAATAATAGAATCTTCTGGGCCAAGTTTTAGACTCTTTAAACTTTTAAAATCGCGTGTTTTCTTTTCCTGCAGTCAGTGTCGATCGATATTGGGTTGGTGTCGGTCGATACCAGGACTATGTGCTTGTCAGACTGGACTGTCTTCACGAAAACTGGCATAACTTTTGATCCCACCGTTGGAATGGCCTCAAACCACTTCTAAATGAAAGCTAATCCAAAGATCTGTCTTGTATCCAAATTTGAGCTCAATCCAACGGTGGGAAATTATTAAAAGGATGCCAAAATCTTACAGACGTGCTAAAACCTGAAAAGACTCAAAAAGACTACAAAAACACTAGAAGGACTCTAGAAACAAGACCTATATCATGGCTAAAAACGGGTAAAAATCATGATATATCATTGATACATATTTCAAATTTGAATTTAACATATACTCTCTCAACCATATATCTCAAATTCCCTAAAAAATAGAATTTGTTAGTATTGATCAATAGAATCTCGCTATTAAATTCGTTCTTTCAATAATTCTATTTCATGTTGTTTCACAAATATTTCACAGTGACATCACAACCTAGCGACCGCGTGAGCAAGTTTCATGTTCTTCTTCTTCTTCTCATTTGTTTTTTTTTCCTCCGGTGACTTGGGCTCAATCAGATCTCGTCCTTAGTATCCTTTGATCCAAAACTGAATCTCTCTAGTTCGTGAGCTTTGGAGCAGCTTGTGGATCTAATTTCGTTATTTGCTGCTCCTGAACCTTTTGGGTATTTTGAAAAAATTGATTTATGTGCTTGTGTAGCTATTCTGAACTTGGTGGGTTTATCCTGAGTTTCTAAACTATTTTGAACTTGGTGGGTTTATCCTAAGTCCATTTCTTTGATTGTAGCGACTTCATCCATTTGCATCTTATCTTCGATTTGGTTCTATATATCGACCAAATTAGATCCGGTTTAAAAGAGTAGTTTTTGTTGTAGGAGTATGAAGTCCTTGTTGATTCTTTGCCTTCGTTAAATAGAAATAGAATTTGTTAACACTTATTTCTCATACTTATTGTTTTAATAGGTTATATTTTTCGATGGATCAACATGTTTACGAAGNAGGCTTTAAAACCCCACAGTTAACAATGTACCAAAACCACTAATCATTATGTCAACAACATAAAACAAAACACACATCATATAGTCATTCGAACAGCCAAAAAATATTCCAAGTGATCCCTCCTTACTTCTTATTTGACTCTTTGTCGCTTACTTTTGCCTAGCTTGCCTTGTTCATAAGGTGGCCTCACTAACCTGGATTGTTGCCTTCTTCGCTTCTCCCCAGTTTTTATAATATTTTCTTTCGCCTCTTCTTCCCCCTTTTCTTCTTCTTTTCGACTTTCTTTTTATGTTCAGTCTTTTTTCCACTCTTCTTCTTAGTACTCTTCTTTCCTTTCTTGTTCTTCTTATTCTGTTTCCGTTTCACCTCTTCCTCGTGAACCTTCTCTGGAGTTTTCTCATCTTCTTCTTGCTCATTCTTTTCCCCATTCTCCTCCTCATTCTTTTCAAGCATCTCCTGATTCTCTTCAAGCATCACATTCTCTTCATCATCTTGATTCTCTTCATCATCCTTCCCCTCATTCATAGTCTCATTCACCACATTATCCTCCTGATTCTCTTCATCATCCTTCCCCTCATTCACATTCTCATTCACCACATTATCCTCCTGATTTTCTTCATCATCTTTTCCCTCATTCACATTCTCTTCATCCTCCTGATTCTCTTCCTCACCCTCCCCCTCACCATCTACATCAAAATTCAAATTCAAACCAGTAATCAGATTAACAAAAACAGAAATAACTCCATAGAGGTAAACCAAAAAACTACCAATATTTATTACAAAATCATCATCAGCTGTCCCCAGATGCAGACCATTCTCCTCTGCTTTGTCTAGCAGTGATGACACAGAATATTCAAGATCTTTCACTCTTTTATCCATTTCACCAAACTTCTCCACTATTTCCTTAAACCTTTTCTCTATTGCTTCCTTTAGTGAGAGAATGGATAAACCTACATATACATCTTCAGGTTGGTCATCATAAACATTCTCACCACTCCGAGAACCCACATCCATGTCATACATATCTTTCCACCAGATTTTCTTTCTTTGAACGACTAGGCGCTCTCTCCAAGAATCAATAACAAAATCCATGTAACATATCCCATCATAAACCTCGTTGTCTATGATTCGCGCCAACAGAGCTTTCTCATCATTGTCTGGTTCCAATATGCTAGTGATATCCTGACAATATCAATTATTTTTAAGTCAAATTCAAAATGCAAACAGATACATTTATGGTCAGGACAATTAACAAACTATTACCTTAGTGCTATATAGGCATCCACAAACAGATACATTTATGTACGAAGTGTATATAGGCATCCACAAGCCTTGAGTCATGTGGTTAGGGTCCTTAGCCATGTGGAATATATGTTTAAACTGAGAATGCTTTTAAAACCATTTCAGTTCTCTAGGAAAATGCTCTATGTATTCTACAATCTGTTTCACTTTACACCTAGTGCCTAGCTTACAAGCCTTGGTGATATGCTCAAATTTAATACCCTAAGAGTACTAAAGCAGTAGTTGCAGTTTAGTAGGGGTCGAACCACAAAGACTCAAGAAATCACTCAATAGAATATAGAGTTTGAATTAAGCTAAGCGAACAAAGTAATGCAGGAAATAAACAGCAGAATATAAAAGTTGTGAAATTCAATGGAGGAAAAACGCTAAACCTAGGGAAATTCTCCGGTAAATCAGAATTGTAGATCAAATAGAATGTCAGGAGGATATTAAGTATTGTTCTTGAACTTGAAACACAAATGTAAAATCAACCAACCGTCGCTGCAAAGATTATCTATGTCTAAACCTAGAATTCCAAATTTCTTTGCAAATCCTGTGAATTCAAACAAGCATTAATGATCATGTTCAATTGTTCACAAAATCCTAAACCAAATTTCTTTGCGAATAGGTCTTTTGCTCATCTAACACTAGTTTAGGCAATCAATCACACTTTCGTGCCAATCAAACAACCTAAGATCAGATTCTAGGTCATGAAGCTAGAATAAGCAGTAATCACAAGTCTAGATGAAGAACTCTATTGATTTCTCCTATCAATTCAGATCAATTTAACAATTCATCAAACACCTTTGAATAACCCTAAACCTAATAAGGAATCTACTCAGACATGGTGAATGAAGCAAACATCATGAATAAAATAGATTGCATAAAAGAGTAGAGTAAAGGGTAACAAGGGTTCGAAATCTTCTCTCTCAGGAACAGAGTTTCTGACTTCTCTCCCTCTCTCAAAACCCGAATAATGAATAAAATCCAGTCTCCTAAAAAGTGGCTAAAAACCTTAAATATAATGCTAAAACACGTTCTTGGCTTAATTGCAAAATAAGAAAATCTTCTTGGCCGACTTTGAACTTGCTGAGGATTGCGCGTTCTCTTTCTTGGCTATCGGTATCGACCGATACCATAAATGGTATCAATCGATAGAGGAATGGTGAGTTACGTTTCTTCCAAATGTCAGTGTCGGTCGATACTGAGCTTCATATCGGCTCCCGAACTGCTTCAGCTCCAAAATGCTCCAGAAACTTCAATAGATCCAATTTAGCTCCAATCGTGCCTAATTCCTGAAAAGACTCTAAAAGACTCTAGAAATACTCGAAAGACTCGATAAAACCATGATATATCACTTGGTGTATGAGTTTGGACAAAAGAAGAACTTCTCCGGCTGTATTGGTTGGGAATCGTCAACATCATCTGTTTCCTGAAAATTCATACAAAAATTATTAAGATACATACTCAGTTGTTCCAGTTATCAACAATTGTACCAAGCACACTAAATAAACTTCAACTGTACTAGTTAGACCATACAAATCATTCTCAATACATCTAATGAGGTTTATATACCTCAGAGTCATCATCATCTGGAACACCATCCTCTTCTACCCCCACATTAGTTGTTTCTTCTTCACTTGTCTTTCCTTCGTCATAACCAGCAGTCCCATCATTCTCTTCGGATTCTTGCAAATTCATACACATATTCGTAGCATTGCTCTCTTTATTACTTGTTCCAGTTATACCAAATTCATAAACAAATTATCGTCACATGTACTTGTTGGACCTCCTCATCACAATCTTTTTGAGTTACTCACTGCTTCTGTTGACTCGTAGACTACACCACCTTCCTTTACACGAGCCATTGACTGAAACAACGAACTCGGACCTCAACAAAATCCTTCTCAAAAATCGACAATTATGAGACGGAGAACGGAGAGAACGAAGTTCGATAGAAACTAACCTTATTGGAAACAACCGCGATGGAGGAAGAAAATTAATTTGGAGTGCTCGTTTGTTTTGACCGGAGAAGAGTCGGAATCGGAATTGATCAATGACGGTTCACTTTCAATATGAAAATCCAATTACTTTTACTTTTTACATTATGTTTATTTGGATAAATGGATGATAAATGAAAAATATTACTCGGGTCTGGGTCATCGGTCAAATAATCGGATATGGGTGTGGATAGTGTAGGTTGGGTCTATAAATTTTCATAGTTTTAAAGGTTATTTGGTCTTTTCCATGAGTTTCGATTTAAAAACAAATTGTTAAAAGAAAAAATAAACATGGCATTAAGGACTGTCTTTTGTCTGAAAGTGGTAGTAGAGCCATTGATCCTATGGCGAAGGAGAAATACTACATACCTGAGCCAATAATGAAGCATTGATAGGATTCTTTCCAGAGGCAATCCAGATAAGGATTGTAAATGATATCTTTAAGATGTTACAAATATTAAAACACAAAATCCGGTGATCACAAAAAGGGAATTAAAAAAGCTAAAAATCAAACCTCTCCAAGATGGTTTCTTGGAGATGTTCATGTTTTAAAGATTACGCAACCGGAAAGTGAATTGCAACAGTTCGAAGAGAGTAATATATATAGAGTGCCTTGAAGTAGTTGATAGTTAAGAGGATTGATTGATGAATCATTAACGCAACATTGTTGAGGAGTAGTGGACGGAGGCTTTATGAGTTGCGAAACAGATGACCTTTACACTTCGACGGTTGTCGATCTATGAGCTTTTTTTCTTCTGTCAATCTTCTTCTCCCACATCGTCGCTCTAACTCTCTCTCTCTCGTCGGAAATTAGGTCTTCTATTGATTGAAGATGAAACAAATGTAATGGGTCAAAGTTGGGCTTAAAAAATCACTTTACCTTGGACTTCAAAAGCCTTACATAATTATGTAATGAGCCAATAAGCCTCATATGATAATGATGATATAATAAGCAATCAAACCTTATATACTTATTATGCATATGTCGATGGATTGGATTTATTAAACTCGTGTGGGTCCCATAAAGAGATAAAAAAGTTGCTGAGGTGGATAGATTAGGAGGAGAGAAAACTCTCCTATTATATATATTAGATGAGTACCTGCGCATACGCGCGGGTTTTGTTTCATTTGGTTTTGTTTTAAGATTTCGTTCACATATCGTTTTCATATAGAATTTTTTTTTAATTAACTAATATTTTTATATTTGTGTGAAAACATTTGAAAGTAAGAAATAAATATATTAGATAAAAGAAAATATTCATTATTTCGTAATAAAATATTTTAATAGGTTTTTTAACCAGTGATTTCATATATAGATCAGTTATGTATTGTGATTTCAAAATCTCTCCGGAAACCCAAACCCTTTTAACTATGAGTAGTTTGTACTCTTAATATTCAAAAAAAAAATTAAAACATAATTTTGTTCAAAAAAATATTAGCATCAAGTTCTCGGCTTCTAAGCTTGATATGAGCTCTTATTTTAAACCTTCTTGTTCCTTATTTTTTTTAGGTAAATGATATGCTCAAATATAATACTCTAAAAGTACCTAAGCAGTAGCTGCAGTATTTTAGGGGTCGAACCATAAAGACTCAAGAATTCACTCAATAGATTTTAAGACTCGAATTAAGCTAAGCGAACAAAGTTATTAATGTCTTCTAATGGAAAACCTTTCATGATGCTTTCCTTGAACTTGTGTTTGCACATTCTAGGACATTCTTTCTCTGCGGGAACAACTTCTCGGAATTTGCTACTAAGTTGTGGGATACATTCAAATGCCATAATCTACATATACTCAAAACAATATCTCAGTGATTTAGTCCTTAAAACTATTATTACTTTAATGCTTATACAACTTACCTCCAGTGGAACAATTAATCCAGAGAAGCAAGTCTACCCTTTTGGTTTCACAGACCCTTTCATGTTCTTCATCAAGCTTCAGATCCTTAACATGTAGTCATTGAATGTATAATGCCCACAGGTGAATGTCTCACAAGCATAAATATGATCAACAATATTAAGAAGGAATTTATTAATTTTTCCATCAGACTTTGACTTTGCCTTCACCACCATACACAAGAAATACAATATAAGCAACTTCTTCCTCTCTAGACCACCCTTATTCTGCATTTTCTTCAGTTTCTCTTCAACATCTTTGATTTTTATCCTCTTCTCCATCCCAAATACTTTCTTTGCAAACTTCGATTCCATATTTTTTTGTCTCCTTATAGTATCTGGGATACTCATGGCAGTCCAATTTTTTTAAGACCGCGTGCTCTCTCAAGGAATATCCTATAGGGACTCCATTGACAACAAACCAACACCCACTTTCCATATATGTAGCAGCTGTACGAAGTGTATATATGCATCCACAAGCCTTGAGTCATGTGGTTAGGGTCCTTAGCCATGTGGAATATATGTTTAAACTGAGAATGCTTTTAGAACCATTTCAGTTCTCCAGGAAAATGCTCTATGTATTCTACAATCTGTTTCACTTTACACCTAGTGCCTAGCTTACAAGCCTTGGTGATATGCTCAAATTTAATACCCTAAGAGTACTAAAGCAGTAGCTGCAGTTTAGTAGGGGTCGAACCACAAAGACTCAAGAAATCACTCAATAGAATATAGA
>SMJT01000024.1:2454730-2503693 GCA_004349715.1 Crucihimalaya himalaica | reverse complement strand
AGGGTGGATAATTAGGAGGAGGAGAAAACTCTTCTCCTGATTTATATTATATTAGATGGAGTACCTGCGCATACGCGCGGGTTTTGTTTCATTTGGTTTTGTTTAAGATTTCGTTCACATATCGTTTTCATTAAATTTTTTTTTTAATTAACTAATATTTTTTATTTGTGTGAAACATTTGAAAGTAAGAATAAATATATTAGATAAAAGAAAAATATTATTCGTAATAAAATATTTTAATAGTGTTTTTTAACCATGATTTCATATATAGATCAGTTATGTATTGTGATTTCAAATCTCTCCGGAACCCAAACCCTTTTAACTATGAGTAGTTTGTACTTAATAATTCAAAAAAAAAATTAAACATATAATTTTGGTTCAAAAAATATTAGCATCAAGTTCTCGGCTTCTAAGCTTGATATGAGCTCTTATTTTAAACCTTCTGTTCCTTATTTTTTAGTAAATGATATGCTCAAATATAATACTCTAAAAGTACCTAAGCAGTAGCTTGCAGTATTTTAGGTCGAAACCATAAAGACTCAAGAATTCACTCAATAGATTTTAAGACTCGAATTAAGCTAAGCGAACAAAGTAATGCAGGAAATCAGCAGCAAATATAGAGTTGTAAGATCAATGGAGGAAAGCGCTAAGCCTAGGGAAATTCTCCGTAAATCAGAATTGCAGATCAAATAGATAGTCAGGAGATATTAAGAACTGTTCTTCTGACTTCAAACACAAATGTAAAATCAACCAACCATCGCTACGAAGATTATCTATGTCAAACCTAGAATTCCAAATTTCTTGCAAATCTTATGAATTAAACAAGCATAATGATCAGGTTCAATTGTTCACAAAATCCTAAACCAAATCTTTGCGAATAGGTCTTTTGCTACATCTAACACTAGTTCAGCAATCAATCACACTTTTGTGCCAATCAAACAACCTAAGATCAGATTCTAGTCATGAAGCTTAGAATAAGCAGTAATCACAAGTCTAGATGAAGAACTCTATTGATTTCTCTTATCAATTCAGATCAATCAATCAATTCATCAACACTTTGACATAACCATAAACCTTAAACAAGGAAATCTACTCAGACATGTGTAAATGAAGCAAACATCATGAATAAAATAGATTGCATAAAAGAGTAGAGTAAAGAGTTAACAAGGTTTGAAATCTCTCTCTCAGGAACAGAGTTTCTGGCTTCTCTCCCTCTCTCCAAACCCGAATAATGAATAAAATCCAGTCTCTTCTAAGTATTCAGAATAATGATAAAAGTGTCTTCAAAGTGGCTAAATCCCCTAAATATAATGCTAAAACACGTTATGGGCTTAATTATAAATAATAGAATCTTCTGGGCAAGTTGCAGACTCTTCTAGTTGAAAATCGCGTGTTTTCTTTTCCTTGCAGTCGGTGTCGATCGTACTGGGTTCTGGTGTTGGTCGATACCAGGACTCTGTGCTCATCATACTGGACTGTCTTCATGAAAACTAGCATAACGTTTAATCGGACCGTTAGAAATGGCCTCAAACCACTTCCAAATGAAAGCTAATCCAAAGATCTGTCTTGTATCCAAATTGGAGCTCAATCCAACGGTGGAAAATTATTTCAAAGGATGTCAAAATGCTCCAGACGTGCTAAAACCTGAAAAGACTCAAAAGATCTACAAAAACACTATAAGGACTATGAAAACAAGACCATATATCATGGCTAAAAATGGGTAAAAACCATGATATATCAACTCCCCCAGACTTAGCCTTTGCTTCCCCTCAACAAACAGAAAACCAAACTAGAGAAAGAGGTTTGAAAACACGAGAGACTCACCTGTTCTTGAAACATCGCAATGATCCTTTTCCCAGCTTTCCAGATATCACCATAATCAGTTTCAGATCTAACCACAAGTACTTCTCCGTAGACATTCACAGCTTCCCAGACTCTACACATTATCTCACAACAATCATCCAACCAATCCTCATTGCCAGTTTCATCACTGCTGCCAATGTTCAAGAACCTTCTAGACTCTTCCTCGTACGATATCATGACAAAGAACCACCCAAATTACACACTTTCGATATTACTTTTCACTCCCCCAGACTTATCTCTTTTATGTTCTCTTTATTTTTTAAATTTTTTTTAGCTTCGCATAATACAAATCAAGGTTTGAGACACAAGTATTTGATGGTGTTTGCCACCAAATCTCTGGTTCTCCCCTCTCAATGTATCAAAGGCTTTAGACGAATAATGGGGTCCCAAGAAATATTCCTACCCCTCGCTTCCAACCTTTGTTGATCATTCCCTATCCAAGTAGAGTAATGGATCACTGGAAATTTTCCTAGCCCTCTACTCGGCGGAAATCATTTCATCTTTTAAGCATTTTTTTTACCAACGTATGTTAAGGGAGAGGAATACCATTATTTCAAACGCATGGGTTCCTTTGTCAGATATGAATGATGAATCAAGCTCTATAAACACTAACCACAACGATGAAGTGCAATAATTTGGCTCAGGCTTTGGAAGGACTATGCTGGAGACATGGTGTTCTTCTAGTCAAACTGGTCAGTCTTTGGATTTTTCATAGTCGATCTTAGAACTGATTCTGTAACACTGGTCACTCAAAAGCAAGTCAGAACAATTGATTCAAGAAAAAGATCATAGTCTCCAATGTTTTGATTCAATAAAACAAATTTTGACTCAAAAACGACTGACTCTAGAAAACAAACACGTTGTCGTCAACTACCTCCCCCAGACTTAAACAACACTATCCCCAGTGTTATCTAGTCTAGATTTGGCAAAAGAACAAAAGAACTATGTGAATTTTGGATAAATCGAGAAGTTACCTGAGATGGTGATGAGTTACGACGACACAGCATTAGTGTCGATCGATACAAGACGTTGGTCGACACATATACTCCTTTTCATCGCTCCTTAGTTGTGATTCATGCCAAAACACAAGACACAAACCAAAAACACAAAAACAAAAGTATATACAGACTTACCAGTGGGTTGCCTCCTACTAAGCGCTTGTTTAATGTCATTAGCTTGACCGCGTCGGGGCTCAGCTTTTAGTCAGGATCGGGTTGAGAACTAAACCTGAAGTAACCTCCACAACCAGACATCTCCAGCTTCAGAGTTCTGCTCAACATACCCTCCACAACAACCTTTATATTCTATTTCATCTCTGAAGGGAGGATAACTCTAACCTTAGAGAATGGTTTGAGGTTCCCTTGCACTTCACCTTATATTCAATTGTATCTCCATCACACTTCTGAGGGGTTAGAGTCACATGGGTAACACTCTCGATTCTCTTGTTCTTCACCTTCTTTGTTGCCGTAGCTGTTTTGATGTCTTTCTTGGTGATGATAGAAGGGCCATCTAAAAGATCTATGACAGTTGGCTCATCATAAGGCTCGTCCAAAAGATCAATCACCAACGTCTCACTCGTGACAACAGTGATGCAAGAGACATGTGTGGGAGCTCCTCCAGTAGGAATGGGTTTGTAGTTGACCTCTTTGTCAAGGTAGAAGAACGAGATTCGCCTACTGGGTGTGTCCATAATCGCACCACCTGTAGCCATAAACGGTCTTCCAAGAATCAAAGGTGTACTAGATCTTGCACTCATTTCCACAACCTGAAAATCAGTAGGAACCAGAAAATCTCCTACTTTGACGAGCAAATCAGGGATTGCACCATATGGGAGCGAGGTGGAAGAGTTCGCGAATGTAAGAGGCGTCTTCGGAGATCGAATATCAGCTCCCAATCTCTCTGCAACTGCCCTTGACATGACATTGACTATAGACCCTGAGTCAACGAGAGACTCTTTAAAATCAACTCCAGAGATAGAGCATGGAACTGAAAATTTTCCTGGGTCTTCCTTTTTAGTCAACTGCTTCATTGGAGGTGGTGTACTTCTTGCCTTGATGAAGAGTGCCTTAATCTCTTCCTCAGTTTCTTTGCAACCTCTGAAGTAACCAATCAGAGGGCGGTTTTCCACCGCTTCTTCAAAGGAGATGTTATTAGGAAATTTTCTCACCATCTTCTCAAAAGCAAGCAACTTCTCTGCAATGATGGGGTTTCTGAGATGTCTAGGTGGCAAAGGATATGGCACTTTAGGCTTGTAGACACGTTCATCAATAATCCTCGGTGTTTTTGAAATTTTTAGCTCAGTCTGCAGGGGGTGTCGATCGACACCAAATACTGCTCATATGTGTCGTTTCTGCCTCAGTCTGAGAGGAGTGTCGATCGATACCAGCTTGGTGTCGATCGACACTGGTAGTGGTGTTGCTCGATGAAAGTATATGCACTGGTGTCGATCAACACTGGATGGTGTCGGTCGACACTGATGTATCAGGTTCAAAATCACCTCTGGTGGTGATTGCATTGACGTAGTCATGTTGTGATTGAATCATCTTTCCTTTGACAGTTGCTGATGTCTGAGCATATTGAGTTTCCAGCATCTTCTGATGAATGCTAAGAGCTTCAATCTTTCCATTCAGATCGGTGTACATGGCGTCCATTTTCCCATTAAATTCAACAGTCATCTTCTGTTGTCCCTCAAGGATCTGTTCAAGCATGGATTTAACCTTACTCTCCTTAGTCTTAGGCGGCAGAGTTTGGTAAGATGAACTCCCGTAGGCGCTGCTCTGCATCAGTTTCTGTAGATACTGATTTGTTCCAAAACCAACTTGTTTGTTGTTTAGCTGGTATTGAAATCTTTAACCTTGAAAACCAGCACCACCAATGTAATTAACGGCTTCCACTTCATCTTTTTCGAAATTCTTGACCTCATCAGCAAAGTGTACAGCCTTCTTCGTCTTACCCATCAGGAGATTGTGCACTGAATCCAGCTTGGCTTGAACCTCAGCAATCTGCGATCCATCCAAATTCTCAGTTTGCTTCTTTCGCTCAAATTCTGCATTCTTGGTGCTATTTCTAGATTCTAAGTTCTCAATCAGCACATAAGCATCCTCGGGATATCTCGTGTTGAAATTACCTTTGCTCGCGGTATCCAAAGCCATCTGATATCTCCAATCGATCCCTCGGAAGAAAATACCTAGCAACTGAAGCTGTGTGAACCCGTCATGCGAACAATCTCTCTGATAAGATCTGAATCTCACCCAAGCAGCCTTAAACACCTCAGTCGCACCTTGTGAAAACTGGGAGATCTTGTTCCTGAACTCTTTGGATCTCGCATCATCATAAAAGTTGTTCAGGAACGCGTTCTTAGTCTCCTCCCATGTAGTCAACAAACCAGGAGGCAACTGCTTCAGCCAGTACGCTGCATCCCCACCAAGAGAGTATGGGAAAAGCTTACAGAAGAGGAAATCATAGGACACTCCATTGTACTTGATGCTAGTGACCAAGTCCTCAAACCTCTCAATGTGATCCATAGGGTGTTCATGAGGAAGACCATGAAAAAGATGCTGACCCACAAGAGTGAAGTATGCAGGTTTCAGCTCAAAGTTATTCCTCTGAAATGCAGGAACACGAATCGCTGCTCGATTGGCATAGAACTGATCAGGCATGTTGTACTCACCAATCGTCCTAGCACAATTAACCACAGCGTTCCCCTCGTTCCCGCGCGCAGCTCGCACGTCAATAACAGCTTGAGGGACAATGATGTTTCCTTCTTCGTCAAGACGTTGTCCTCTTTCATTGTACAAACGACCCTCTAGGTCTCTGTAAGCACCAGCCTCATCACGAACTAGAACCAATGGGTTTTTCATCTCTGCTGGATCCTTTGCTTTCCTGAAACACAAGAGTCAAAAACACGTAAGTAACAAAAATAATAAAAAAAAATAAAAAAATACGATGAGTATCGACCGATACCAGTTGGATATCAATCGATACCGACGAACTTAGTCGAAACTCTAATCTAAAATCTAATGGCGAATTTAGAGTCCCCGGCAACAGCGCCAAAATTTGATATGCTCCAATATAATACCCTCAAAGTACCTAAGCAGTAGCTGCAGTATATTAGGGGTCCAACCACAAAGACTCAAGAATTCACTCAATAGATTTTAAGACTCGAATTAAGCTAAGCGAACAAAGTAATGCAGAAATAAGCAGCAGAATATAAGAGTTGTAAGATCAATGGAGGAAAGCGCTAAGCCTAGGGAAATTCTCCGGTAAATCAAAATTGCAAATCAAATAGAATGTCAGGAGGATATTAAGCACTATTCTTGAACTTGAAACACAAATGTAAAATCAACCAACCGTCGCTGCGAAGATTATCTATGTCTAAACCTAGATTTCCAAATTTCTTTGCAAATCCTATGAATTCAAACAAGCATTAATGATCAGGTTCAATTGTTCACAAAATCCTAAACCAAATTTCTTTGCGAATAGGTCTTTTGCTCATCTAACTCTAGTTCAGGCAATCAATCACACTTTCGTGCCAATCAAACAACCTAAGATCAGATTCAAGGTCATGAAGCTAGAATAAGCAGTTATCACAAGTCTAGATGAAGTACTCTATTGATTTCTCCTATCAATTCAGATCAATCTAACAATTCATCAAACACCTTTGAATAACCCTAAACCTAACAAAGAATCTACTCAGACATGGTGAATAAAGCAAACATCATGAATAAAATAGATTGCATAAAAGAGTAGAGTAAAGAGTAACAAGGGTTTGAAATCTTCTCTCTCAGGAACAGAGTTTATGGCTTCTCTCCCTCTCTCCAAACCCGAATAATGAATAAAATCCAGTATATTCTAAGTATTCAGAATAATGATAAAAAAACTCTCTCTCAAAGTGGCTAAAAACCCTAAATATAATGCTAAAACACGTTCTGGGCTTAATTATAAATAATAAAATCTTATGGGCCAAGTTGCAGACTCTTCTTAGTTGTAAAATTGCGTGTTTTCTTTTCCTGCAGTCGGTGTCGATCGATACTGGGTTGGTGTCGGTCGATACCAGGACTCTGTGCTCGTCAGACTGGACTGTCTTCACGAAAACTGGCATAACCTTTGATCGCACCGTTAGAATAGCCTCAAACCACTTCCAAATGAAAGATAATCCAAAGATCTGTCTTGTATCCAAATTTGAGCTCAATCCAACGGTGGGAAATTATTTAAAGGATGCTAAAATGCTCCAGACGTGCTAAAACCTGAAAAGACTCAAAAAGACTACAAAAACACTAAAAGGACTCTGGAAACAAGACCTATATCATAGTTAAAAACGGGTAAAAACCATGATATATCAGTAAACACTTAAATTTTAAAAGACCAGGTTTATAACGTATATGTAGAGGTTGAAATTTGAAGAAGCACGATCCATTTGTATAGAAGACGACCAACTTAAACAAAATTAAAAACTTCATTAAAGAGATTAAGAAAAAACTATAAACTTTTCATATTTCTTTTAGAAAACTACTCTTTATAAATATATTGTCACGTGTCACACTCTTCCGTGCTGACGTGTCATCCATATGGAGATGCCTATTCTTCTTTTAAACTAGGTAGTTACCCACGCGTTGCGTGAGTTATGTGTTTAGTTGAATTTGATCGTTAATTTATTAAAAAGAATGTTTTTGTTATTGATAAGACTTTCCTACAGTTTTTATCTTTAGAAATAATAATCACGAAAATTAGTATACATTCTTTGTTTCAACTTTATAAAGAAGCAATTTTGAATGACATGAGAAGAGAAACAAATTTTTTGGGGTTTTGACAATAGGAAAGCTTTCGGTACTGGGCAAGCTTGCTTTCACAACTAAATGTGTAATTAATAGAAATTATTGTTCTTATATATGTTTATTTTAGAAATGAGAATATGAAAAGATAAAATAGAGAAATAGTTAAAATGAAGGTTAAAAGAAGAATACACGTGTCAGCTTGTGGTTAAACGAACCTTACTTTATTATATAAGATATAAGATAGATTCATCAAATAATTGTAATCTGCATTAAGGTTCCATTGTATTTTTATTTTCCGTCCAAATAAATATTAGTGTAATTAAATATATATGTTTGATATATATTTGTTCTTCTGCCAATCAATGTATATATACTGTATATGTTACTTTGGTATGCCACAACACTCTTGTTTCAAGTGGTTCTACAGTCACTATATATATTCTTTTTTTAATTACAGATTGTAGTTTGAAAAAGAAAATGTGATTTTACCTTTCTATATTCCTCCTTATGAACCAAAATATTTGATTTATGGGAGAAGCTCTTCCAAAGTTTAAACATTTTATCTGGCAAATCGCATCGGGATTCCAAACATTCTACTCCTTCTGTCCCAAAATAAGTGATGTTTTTGAAAACAAAATTTTTGTCCCAAAATATTTGATTTTTTCACAATATGTATAATTTATATTAATTTAATAAATTATGTTCATTTGAATTCTGCAGTACTTTTGTCTATTGGTTTTTTGTAAAAAGTAAAACATTTATTATTTCTTAATATTTGTGCTTTTAACCCAAACATCACTTATTTTGGGACAGAAGGAGTAGAAAAATGTCTCGAGAATAATTAATTATGCTCTTTTCAAAAGTACAAATTCCCGACAAAACTGAAAACAATTATCGAGCTTTTAATACCTGGAAGCTTCCCAATGAGTTTGGTGCATTAGAATATACATTACCTATTTTAGAGATTACCATCTCACTTAGATGAGCTAGGTAGATCTTATTGTCTCTCTTGGATTTTATGATTCTTATGAAATGTTAAGAATAAAAAAGTATAGAATGAAATACAATCAAAACTCCCCCATATTAAATCACGTCACAGGTGAAAAAAAAATTTGTGGGAGGAAACTCACTCGAGCATGGTAGAGGCAATTGATAATAGAGAATTAATTGCTGGATATTATTTCTTATTCACTAAGATGTTGAATTGATGGTTCGTGGAAATTTAGCTCACCACATGTCTAGGATGGTGGTGCTTTTGGGGAGATGATTAGACAATGTTTCTAGAGACAAAATTTCATTAAACGAGCCCCTCGCGTCTACACTTGAAGATGGAAAAATTATTTTGAGTTATGAAGAATATCCTTTCAAGAAAGATATATTGTTACGTGTTTGAAACAGATTATAGAAAGTTAGTTTCAATGGTCCACTCTTCTGAAATTGGCTCTAATTCTCCAATGAGATTGGTTATATTTTTTTTTTTTTGTGCTCCAGTATTTCGCATTCAATGCTAAGACTGACTATTGTTCTACTAGTCATAGAGTGGTTTTCTAATTAACGTGTTGTTGAGGAGAAAAGGTCTTTGAGAACAACTCTTTATGAATCGCTTTGAGGCATAAATCTAACAAAACTTAATTTTTCCACAAACACTTCCTGCTTTCTTTCTTTCTGTTTTGTCTTACAATAATAAATAGCCTCCATGGCCAAATTCTCGTTCACTTTCCTCTTTCTTGTACTCTTTTATGTTTGGACATTTTAGAGACTATTCAATTTTATATTCATCACTAAAAATAATTTTACAGCCAAGAAAGTGGATATTCTATAACAGTCTAAAATCGATTAATTAGAATTAGTTATTTTTACTTAATTATAAGAAGATCATTATTCCTATAGTCTGATCTCAATTTCTTCAACTTGGCTGTGAATTAGATGTGTCCTTCATCGTTCTCCATGATCTCATCCGCTCTAGAGTTTATCATAACATAAGATATATGTAAGACACATAAAATTGACATAACGTAAAGGAGTGTGACATACACTACTTTTAACCATACTCAATGATGCCTCATAAGTAGAGCTTCATAATGCCTCTTAAGTCACTTGATACTTTCGCTTACATTTATTTAGAAAATAAAATCTACAGTCTAAGAAACTCTGATTCATATGCGTAAAGAAGTAAGACGACGAGAGCGAGCATCACGACCTGCTTCATTCAAAAGAAGCCTAAACAGCTCAAGAACTATAGTCTTATTAGGGTTTATCATTTCTGGAGTTGTTTCGAAGAGAGACTTCCACAAGTGAAAAATGTTAGACTCTATAGCTCTCGCAAACCCATTCGCCTTTGAAACATCCTTGACAGACCTCAAGTTCTCCTCTAGCTTCTTAAGCTCTTGTTTGTAGTGTTCAATACCAGAAGGTTTCACTAGACCACCAATTTCGAGAATCGAAACAATGCGAGCCAAACCACTGACTCCAAAAGCAAAATAATATGAAGTTGTTTTGAACTGTTCCCATTGGATCGATTTGCCATCATCTTGATACACTCTATTCTTTGGTTTGATATATGTTATAAACACATATTGAATAACACGTAACACTCTTCCTCCACGGGACCGTCAAATTCTCTGTTCCCTTCAAACTTGAATAGCCAAAAGCAAAAGACTTACATAGAACGTAAGTCATCAGATAATAAGAACGTTGCTTCACCCACAAAGAGCGAGAGCTCAACTCCAAGTCGTACAGCTTCCTCTTTCTGCTTCTCCTTCTCTTTCTCCTTGTAGAAAAAGAGATTGAGAATGAAGAATGAAGAATGAAAGATGAACATACAGGGAGAATAGAGAAAGAGTATAGATCTGAATATTTTGTATATATTATTCTTGTGTTTACAACATATATATATATATATATATATATACATATTTTAAACTACAAATTAGGGTTTTGAGAGTTTTCCACGTGTTCAAGTCGCAGACTTGGTTACAGCTCTGTAGACTTGTTTAGTCACTGCAAACTTGTTTAGAGTTCCGCAGATTTGTTTGGTTTTCGCAGACTTGTTTAGAGTTCTGCAGATTTGTTTGGTCTTCGCAGACTTGTTTTGGTCTGCTCAGATTTGTTTCCAGTTTTCTCCGACAGCACCAAAACGACCAATTTGGGTTTTCCAAATCGACCAAGTTGGTCCCCTCGGGTCCAACATCATTTTTCTCAGTTTTTTTAACATTCCCCCTCAATATTGCTACACACTTTGGATGTTGTAGACTTCGTGAAGATGTCAGCAAACTGATCAGAACTCTTAACAAAAGATGGAGCGATGATACCTGCTTGAACTTTCTCACGGATGAAATGAAAATCAAGTTCAATATGCTTTGTCCTCTCATGAAAAACAGAATTAGATGCAATGTGGATAGCAGCCTGATTGTCACAATGTAGTGTAATAGGCTCATTCCTACTTATTCCAAGATCATTGTGAAGAGTCTTCAGCCACATCAACTCTTCAGTGATATTTTTCATTACTCTATACTCTGCTTTAGCACTTGAAAGTGATACCACCTTCTGGTTTTTACTCCTCCAAGTGAAAAGATTCCCTCCAATAAATGTGCAGTAACCGGTAGTAGATCTTCTGTCCATCTTGTTTCCTGCCAAGTCAGCATCACAATACCCAATCAACTATGTATTGTTGTTGCAGCCCATCCAAATTTCTTTTCCAAGATTACCTTTTAAGTATCTGAGAATTCTTTCTACCATATTCCAATGGTGTTTGGTGGGTGCTTGCATATGCTGACCTGCTTGATTCACATCAAAACAAATATCAGACCTAGTAATTGTAAGATAGATTAATTTACCGACAAGTCTCTGATATTGCTTAACATCAGTCAAAGGTTCCCCCTCACGAGTGTTCTTGTAAACTTCTTTAATAGGAGTTTTGGCTGGCTTTGAACCCAACTTCCCAGTCTCAGTTAGCAAGTCAAGTGTATACTTCTTTTGAGAAATGAACATTCCGTCATCAAACCGAGATACCTCTATTCCCAGAAAATATTTTAGCTCCCCCGAATCCTTGATATCAAATGGGGATTTAAGTAGGTCTTTTGTCTGCTTGACTCCCTCAACATTATCACCTGTAATGATAATATCATCAACATATATGAGTACAATAACAATACCCTTTCCCCCCTGAGTTGTGAACAAGGAATGATAAGCCTCAGATCTGCAAAATCCCTTTTCAATTAAGCAACTACTCAACCGTTGGTACTAGGCCCGAGGAGACTGTTTCAAGCCGTAGATTGCTTTATTGAGTTTGCCAACTTTACTACTGTGAATTGTATCATGGTACTCTTAAGGAGGCACCATGTATACTTCTTCTTCTAAATCACCTTGGAGAAAGGCATTTTTAACATCCATCTGCCACAAATCCCAAGAAAGATTAGTAGCAACAGAAAGGAGGACATGAACCGAATGAAGTTTGGCTACAGGGGCGAAGGTTTTTGTGTAATTTCCTCCATAGACCTGAGTATATCACTTGGCAACTAGCCGAGCTTTGTACCTGTCAACCTCTCCACTACTTGTATACTTGATAGTATATACCCATCTACAACCAACAAGCTTCTTATGATCAGGAAGATCTACCATATCCCAAGTACCATTCTTCCTCATAGAGTCAATCTCCTCATCCATAGCATTAATCCACACTTCACTTTTACATGCTTCCTCATAGGTAGCTGGGATGGTTTACTTATCAATCTTGCTTAGAAAAACATGATGCTCCTTTCGAAGATGTGCAACAGAACAATAAGCTTGAATAGGATGTGCCACAACCTGCTTGTTGTAATAAAGTTTCATTTTAGAAGGAGGAAACTTTGGCCTTGTACTTCTACGAATAGGAGGAGCAACAACTTGAGTGGATGTCTCCTCTTCTTCAGAATCTTGAACCACGTTATCTTCTTGTGTTTCTTTCCCCTGAGAGCTTTGATCATGTTTTTGTGAGGAAGCCTCATCCTCAGTGTTCCCATTTGTGTTTTCCACTTCATGAGAATTACCACTACTTGAATTTGGTGTCTCTCTTTGGGTGTCTTCAGTGTGGTTACTCACTCTTTCTTCCTCTAGAGCAATATTCTGGTTGCCAATCAATGAGTTCAATCCATTGACAATAAATTTCAAGGTAGCAGCATGATCAATTCCAGAAGATGGTCATATCCTTTAGATTATCCCAGTTCTTCTCACTGAAATAACCTTTCTCTTCATCAAATTTCACATCTCTAGAAACATAAATTCGCTTAGTCTCTGGACTGTAACATTTATATCCTTTCTGTGTTCAGGAGTATCCAATGCACATACATTTGATACTCTTTGGCTCTAACTTGTTCCTCTGCGCTTCTGGAACAAACATATAGCATACGCATCCAAAAACTCTCAAATGGTCGATACTTGGCTTAGTCTTGTTTAATACCTCACATGGAGACACGTTCTCAAGATATCTTGTAGGCAGGCGGTTGATTAGGTAACACGCTGTCATCACTGCAACTCCTAGTAAGACTTAGGAACATTTCTATCAAACATCATTGTTCTTGCAACGTCCATTAAATGTCTATTCTTGCGTTCTCCAACTCCATTTTGTTGTGGAGTGTAGGCACATGATGTTTGATGAACTACCCCTTCCTTTCCCAAGTATTCTTTGAACTGACTACTCATGCACTCTCCTCCATTATCACTCCTCAGAAACTTAATGTTAGCCCCAAATTGTGTTGAAACATAACTGTTGAACTTGGAAAAAGCTTCAAACACGTTGTTTTTTGATGTCATAAGAGTGACCCATGTGTATTTTGACTTCTCATCGATGAATGAAACAAAATACTTATATTGATCACGATAAGCACAAGGTGCAGTCCATACATCAGAGTGAACAAGACCAAAACAATCATCATAAATGGTAGTTGATTCTGGAAAAACAGTCCTACAATACTTTCCAAGAATACAAGCTTCACACTTTTGATGATCGTGGGTAAAAGTAGGGATGACGAGACTAAGAGCCTTGGAATGAGGATGTCCGAGACGAGCATGCCACATAGATCCTGAGCCGACCAAACTAAGAGCAGAATGAGATGCACCAACAACACTAGCTTTATCTTTATTCAGAACATACAAACCATCTTTTGTGCTACCATTACCAATGATCTCTCCCGACTTAAGATCCTGAAACTTCACATCATTAGGGCTGAACACAACCAAACAATCAAGGTCCATGGTTGCTTTCTTAACCGATAACAAGTTCGAAGTAAATTCAAGCAAATACAAAGCCATTGATTTTTTCTCAAACAATTCCAGATTTCCAATGCCTCTAATTGGAACATCTTGTCCATTAGCAACAGTAACAACACCTCTATGAGGTTTAACATCTGAGATGAGTACAGCATCACAAATCATATGATGAGTAGCACCTGAATCAACTATAACATGCTTTCGAAGAGAAGAGGTGAGGGTTGTACCAGATTCAGAGAGCTTTGCAATGCTCTTAATGAGAGCTTCCAGGTCTGATTTCCTCACCACATCGTCAGCTTAAGATGTTGCTGCCATAGCAATGTTTTTAGAGCCTTTCCATGTTCCTTTTAACTTCATTGGCATCAAATGGGGATGAAGAGTCCAACACTTGTCTTTTGTGTGTCCCTTCATCTTACTATGGTCAAACCATATGTTTTTCTTTTCTGCATTTAGGTAAGCACCTCGGCTTACATGAGCGGCTTCACTTGTCCCTTGAAAGAGACCCTTTGATCCTTCTTCTCTCTGAATCATCTGGCACACCTCATTCAAGGTAGGAGTTTCTCAAATATGAGAATATGATGGATCAGTCCTTTGAACGACCCGTTGAGTGTGAGAAGGAGTCCAAAGACTTGATCCTGCTCACGCCTCTCATTTAACTCCTTCAGGTTGGTGGTTGGAGGGCGCAACGACTCCAGCTCTGCCCACAGCTTCCTGAATTCTCCAAATAAACTTTTGAATGGTTTCTCTCTTATTGGAGATCATTCATCGCTTTCTCCACCTCAAATATTCTGCTAATATTAGAAAAAATAAACTTTTGCAGAAATAAGGTATTCAAGGAGCGTTTTGCTCTGATATCATGTAAAAAAAGAGATTTAGAATGAAGAATGAAAGATGAACATACAGAGAGAATAGAGAAAGAGAGAGTATAGATCTGAATATTTCTGTATATATTATTCTTGTGTGTTTACAACATATATATATACACACACACTTTAAACTACAAATTAGGGTTTTGAGAGTTTTCCACGTGTTCAAGTCGCAGACTTGTTTACAGCTCCATAGACTTGTTTAGTCACTGCAGCCTTGTTTAGAGTTCCGCAGATTTGTTTGGTCTTCGCAGACTTATTTAGAGTTTCGCATATTTGTTTGGTCTTCGCAGACTTGCTTTGGTCTGCTCAGATGTGTTTTCAGTTTTCTCTAACAGCACCAAAACGACCAATTTGGGTTTTCCAAATCGACCAAGTTGGTCCCCTCGGGTCCAACATCATTTTTTCTCAATATTTTCAACACTCCTTAGGCATGCATCCACAAATTGACATTATCAGTTTGTAACCTGAGTAAGTAAAAAAAATCTCAGAGGGAATAATTAATAAAGTTTACTGACCTTTAAGTATAAGGAGAATATCTAGACTGTGGTAATATCTTGTTGTGGCAGACAACACGAACATGGTCATCAGTCATAGACTTTGATTCCATTTGTTTCGGGATGATCGAGATGTCAGATGAACTCTTCGAGGAGGAAGGCTCCAGATGTAACTTTTGTTGGCCTTCCAATGCAAAATGAAACAAATCAGAAGGGGAAAAAAATTAAATGCAAATTATGTAAAATTCTCTCTGCATTTAGTTCTATGAATCTGGCAACAGAGACAATAACCCTAGATCGTCACTTTAGCCTTAAATCGAATCCAAATTACCAAAAAAATAAAAGAACCATGTCACTCACCTCATCGTTGTAGTGTGTAGACCTAATGATATCCGTAAACCCCTTTCAAATTCTAAGTTAATAAACAGAATTGTTATGGATTGTTTTTTTCTCTTTTTTTATTTTTTACGTTTTGGACGATTAAAAAAGATGTAGCATATGAACCGAGTCGAAAAGAAACAGTTTATGTTTTTATTAATGTTCTAATTTAAGTATTTTATAATAATAACTAGGGAGTTACCCCGCACATGAGAAAAAAATAGTAAGAGATGATGATATTTTTGTTTCTGATGGTAGTAATTAAACATGATATCTCATGTTTTCAGATTTGTTTTATTGCTGACTGTAGCGGTTTTAGCTTCATAACAGGTCTGTATTTTGCAACTGTGATGATCCTAATGCTATGTGTTTGTTTGTTTGTGCAGGAAGCTAAAGACACAAGGATATAACAAGTTTCCAAGGTCAAGGTGACCAAGGTACGTCTCGGTGAGTTTTAACCCAGCTCACAAGAGTATCAAAGAGAAAGTATTTACAAGCAATATCACACCACCAAGCTCACAGCACTCACCAGAGAAGAAAACCCTAGAAACAACACCAGAGAAGAAAACCCTAGAAACAACAAGGAAGAACAAGAAAACACTCACCCACAGTTCTGTTTTCTCTCCTCTCGTTGTTTCTCTCTCTATGATGTTATGTCTCACTTGGTTACCACGCTTAGACTCACCCTTACTCCTTTGATAGTGTCTGCTTTTTTGTCTTGACGCTGCTGACACATCAGCCTCTGTGTCGCAGCTTTGGTGTGCCTTCAAAACGCAGCTCCCTTGTCGTTTGTTACCCGGATTGCACAAAGATATGGCTGACAGGCCTGTTTCACCACACGGCCCACTACTTGTCTTAAGCCCACCTATCTGAGACCCAATCGCCAAAACGACACTGTCTATTCATTCGTAATTGATAAAAGATTAAAACATCTTAACAATCGTTTATTGATTCAAATTCTTGCATTTGTATTTAGTTTTAGTATAACAAATGATGTTCAAAATCCTTTATATATGTCATAATCCTTATTGAATATTTTTTTATATGTTATTAACTTGACATTTTTATATATATTATAAATGGAAGATAACGACAACTATACATTACAATTATCTTCGCACAATAGTTAATATTTTATAAATTTTTTAATATATCTTATTTTGTTCATTATATCAAATATATATATATATATATATATATAAGTCTTGGTAAGGCATCTGACGATTTTTTTTAAAACATTATATCACAATATTTTATTTTTCGTATTTTTTTTTTGGTATAGAAGTATAAATTTTCAGTTTCTTTAAATTTATCAATCTTTATATAATTATATTACAATAAAGTCAAAATATTTTAAAAAATAATATATCTATGATATAATAAACTTTATCAGAACTAAGGAAAACAAAATTTCAGGATATTAACAAAATTTAGTGATTTTTTTAATAGTAATTTAACTTTTATACGATTTTTTTTAGTTTATTTTTAAAACCTAAATGGTAATGCTTTTAATTAAATAAATTTATTAAGAATAGAGTGGTAATAAACCACAGTAAAGTTTGCTAAACTTATCCAAGTGCCTTCAATAACCCTCTTAGAGTAACAAACAATGAATGTCTCATCTATTAGAGCATCAATCTTTGGATCCTGAAATGGAAAAAAGAAAACGAAAACAAAACAATAATTGCATAATTCTAAGAACTAAAATCTAAATCTCAAACTTTATCTTCTAGAAAGAAATATAAGTAAGAATAGACCTTTTCATTTACAAACGATAAGGTGAAGAAACTTTTCAAACATATTTGATATTTTGAATTTTATGAGAATTTTGACTCGTATGATCACTGCTTAACAAAAGAATTCAATTCCGGAACACCAACAACGTTTAACTTTTGATGAATCGTTTCTGATAACATTAAAATGTAATTTAGGCAAAATGTTTGAAAAACAATATTTTTTACAATAATTTAACTTTAATTCGTTTTGTTTATTTTTTTTTAAAACGAAATGGTAAAAATTTTAAATAAATGAATTTATTGAAGACATAGTGGAAATCACCCATTTTGAAGATGCATGTGAGCATTGTATTTTTTTCTTTTAATATATAAGATATTTTCTGTATGTAAAATGAACAGAGTAGAAAAATAATCCATTGGATTCCTGACCACTTAATAACCGAGTCGAAAATTTTCGACCAATTTGGATGAACGTAAAGAGAATGATGAGTAAGATCAAGTTGTGTATGAAAGCAGGGAAGTGAAGAGAAAGAATAGGGAACATCTCTCTAAAGATATTTATGATTAATTATCTCTCTAAATTTAGACTTATTGGTTGAAATTAATGGTCCAACCACAAGCTATATCAACTAATTTTTCGATTTCTTAAGGATGGTAGTAAAACTTATGCACCATGAGAATTGGTAAATAGAGAAAAACAAAACCGGCGAGGCGGCGATAGCTTATTTACTCTAAAGATTAAGATTTTTTGGTTTCTGATGCAAATTTTCTAGACACGAGAAAAAACAGTGGTGGTAACTTGGCATCTATGGGGTAAATCCTAGTGAGAAAGGAAAAATCTTGCCTTTCTTAGTAGTACATTCGAGTAATGCGATAGACTTAGTTGCAAGATCAAATATGCTCATGCTTCTTTTGACAAATTATGTGATTGTCATTGCTTGTTGCAAAGTCTAGGCCAGCTCATTTTTGTTTAGACTTCGATTCAACAGCTAATGTATTTTAAATGGTGAAAAATATTTACCTTAAACCATCAATGCAAGTTTTAGAAGCTCTTTTGACATATATAGGCCTAGCTGCCTCAATAATCTCATGCCTCTTATGGTCATTTCCTCTTATTATTTTTTACAATTTACAAACAAATACAAAAGCCCTAAGAATATCAATACACAATTGAAACTCCACTCATGGATTTAATCCAATTGAAGAGCTAACTTTCTCGATCTTCGTCTTCGTTGTAGTTGAATGGTAATGGAACTGATTTGAATGCTCTGAACTTTCCAACGTTGTTCAAATGCTCATTCTCTAACCTATTTTCATAACCCAACAAAGCAAGAAAATTGGAAAAAATGATTTTTGAGGAGCGTTTAGTGATAGTTTCTTGGTTAAGAAGTTACCTGAAGAAATTCCAGATACCGCGTCGTATGATCTCAAGAATGGCAATAAGAGCAACCATTGTTTCTCTATGTAAGAACGAGATATGGAAATCCAGCACAGTCTGCAACCAGGCCAACCTCAACACAACGTTTACAACCTACGAAGACAGAAACAAAATTATAAAGATATCCTAAATCAGGCTTTATACAGTTCTATCAATTTTCCTAGTTATCACCATTGCAACATAGTAGACGGATTTGTGAGGAACTAGAAGCTTCTCTCTCAACCAATATTTAGATGGTTTATGAAGCAATCCCCAGTCATAAACAATGTCCCAATATGTGCCGTAAAATGTTGCCAACGCCGAGAAAACCCAAGTAGCTATTCTCCAGACGTTTCCTCTGTTAAGGCTATAAGCTGTTTTTAAGCACACAGCGACAACAGTCAGTAAATACTTAAGAGCATTGAAGCCTTGGCTTAAATCTTTCTCTTCGATTAATTTTCGAGCACATTGAAGGAAACGTGACCAGTAAGGAATCACAGCGACGATAAAGTAGAATGTGCTGTATACATCGCTTGTTTTGCAAGTGTTTTGCCTCTGCTTGAAGTCTCCCCAACCATAGTAACATATGTAAAACTCCAGACTCCTCAGTGCTTGAACCTGGAAAAAGAAGGTTGAAAAATGAGTTGAAACATTTTTAAGAACTTAATCATGAATGTTAGAAGAATGTGATGAAAACACACAAACCTGGCTTGTTAATTGGTCTGCTAAAAAAAAGTCTGGAAGTTTAACCTGCAATTTTGTTGAGAACAAACTGAGAGACTTATCGATGTTTTTACTTAGCGAAAACAGAGGATTTGCTTGAGTAGATTACCTTGTAGAGTGGCGCAGCGATGCACCGGAATAGAACCACGAGGAAGAAGAAGCGGCTTGACCGATAAAAAATGTTGAAGGGACATATAGAAATAGCTATCACTAGCTGAAAAAAAATTGAATATAAGAAATGTGTTACTACATTAATAATAGAATGATTTAAGATTCTTTTGGTTGTAATGATAAAGAACTGACAGCTAATTTAACCTTAAAATAAAACAAAACACAACTTACACCGACAACAAAAAGGGGAACAAGTTCAGTGATGGTCTTGTAGTCATTAGTATTAGGATCCATCTCCATGTCAAGGTTTACTAAAACAGCGCAGAGAGCAAGCGTGCCGAGGCCAAAGCTTAGAAGCAAGACATGTCTGTAACCAAGCTCTGTTCCTTCTTTGAATTCAAATATAAATGGGTAATTCACTCGATATCGCTTCCAAAAGTATATGTTTGAAGCATACATGATCATGTGCAGAACCACAAATGCAAATAAACTGAAAAATTACGGTTTAAGAAGCGTTCTTGTCAGCAAGAAATCAGTGGTTCAGTGAGAGAGAAAATCTATTTATGTTTTGGTTTGAACCTGTATAGAGGAAACATTGTCTCCATGTAGAGTTTATGTCCAACTGCACCCATTATATTACGAGCATGGACGAACATGCCAAGAGCAATCACTAGAGAGACTGTGCAACCGACGAAAAAGCCTGAGAAAAAAGAGCATGGAGTAGGGATTTTGACAAATTGTTCATGAACTACTGTTTAAAGACTTGATTTCGATTAGGGATATATTGTTTTAGTTACCAGTGGAAAACGTTATTCGATGTTTTTCTTTCGTCACTTTTGGTCTTAAGAGATTCATTCCTTTGCTCCGATTCGAACTGGCGAAATGCTCGACGAAAATAGACTCAACTCTCAGCATAAGCTTGTTGATCTGTTTAAAGGTAATCAAAGGTCCGATTTTAAGTTTGTAGTTTTATTGAAAGAAAGAATAAGATTTGTGTACTGATATTATGTTAACCTCATCAGAGCTAGTGAGGTAGGACTTATCTACCATCTCCATGTATAATTTTGCTGCATTTCTTGAAGCAATCTGATTGAGAATATATAACAAAAACACATTAATAAGTCTCAAGAAACCTATATATTTTTTTATTAAACCAAGTGTTACCTTATCATACTTCTTCATGATCTTGGAAATCGCTAAAGTGTTCAAGAAGCTGAATTAATCAAGAACAGAGCGTAGGTTAAATCAAAAAATCTATTTTCTTTTAACTTGTTTTTGTACTTAAGAAAGAACAACATACCTGTAATTCTTGAGATGTCGAAGTTTGCGATAAAACTCGATGAAGGCATTCTTAAGCCGTTCTTCTATTTTCTTGAGATTCTCTCTTGTGAATTTAAGCTCTTCCTGGTTAGAGAGCTTGAGGACGTTCCTAATTGTGGACAGAGGAGTTTCCTGATTTTTGTTTAATCTGATACGGTCAAGAACACTTAACGCCTCTGGTAAACTCTCTATTGTTGAATCTCCACCACTGGATCCATTTTCCTCTACTTTGATTCCCATCTCTTCAGCTAATGTCTTCCCTTCTAAGTCAAACACACACAAAGACACAACAAAGATTCAAACTTTGTCTCCTTTCAGACTAAACCAGTAACAAAACGATCTCTGAAAAACTCACTCTGTTCCTTGGATTCTAAGGCATTGATATCAACTGATACGGTTTCAGAACAGCTCCAAGAAGTAGAAGGTTGATGAAGTTTGATTTTGAAAGCAGTCAGAGCATCCATTTGTCTGTTCAAAACCACTGCCTCCTTCACCAACTCCTCCACTTTAGACCGGTAAAAATGGTTAACTTTATCGAACTCGAGATCTAGGGTTTTAAAGAACACAAGCTCTGACCCTCTCCCAGCTTCTGCAACTTTCAAGATGGTCGTCTCGTATTTCTCAAACCCATCATCTCCTGTCGTTGCGTGCACCAGAATGTCCTGATTTTCGAGTTCCCGAGACGAGAAGGTGCGGCTGTACCGCTTTGTCAGGCCACTAAAGTTGTGGCGACCAGATAGCTTGTGTTTCAAGTCACCTTGTCTCTCTGATCTTTTCTTTGAAGTTTGGATTTCTTGAAGAATGGTTTTGAGACAAGCATAATCCATGTAAGCTTGTTGCCATTCTGGAATCATCTGTGCAACATACTCTTTTCCAAACTTCATCTTTGGTTTCTTCTTTAAATTCTCTATAGAATTCAAGAATCCAGATCAAATTTAAAGCCTACTTTTATTTCTCTGAATTTGTCAATCATGCAAAACTCGGAGTCTATCTTATATACATCAATGCGTCACTCATATTATATATATATATATATATATATATATATATATATATATATATAACAGCATATAGATCTGCAAGTGGAATTAATTTGACGTCAGAAAGTCAAAAGAGTTAAATTGAAATTGAAATTGAAAAAGACATTTGGTGTGGTTGGGTCTTGGTTGGACAATTTGTTTTTCTTCTTTTTGATCAATTGGATGATTGTTTCACTAAAGAGGATATTAGTTCCGAGTGACGACAAAAATAAATAATTGCTTGATAACGCATGCACGTGAAGTAGCCCTCTAAATTAATTAGGGAGTGGTTGGTTATCAAAAATAATTATAGAGTGGTTAATTGGTCTGGCAATATTAAACCATCCAAATACAAATAATCAAACTCAAAAGAAACAGGTAGACGATATACTATAATGTGGATGATACACTTACTAATCACGGTGAACAACCAAGTGGCCGTCGGTATAGTGGAATTTTTGGAGGAAACAACAACACTAACAATTAGGTCATGTGTTCAAGTACATTAATTTCAAAGAAATGGTATTATCAAATGGAATAGATTAAAGGCTGATTCCAAACACAGAAAGATTAGTATCTAAGCCTGAATTTCACGGTTATTACGGAAAAAATTTACAGTGAGCAGTACACTATTAACTGACGGTGAACGATACAATATTTAATTTAGACAATTTATTTTTTCACGGTCGCTATTTATGATGGACTATACATCATACAGTTGCAAATTTTCTCTAGTTTTTATTAAGTTTTACAATTTTTTGTTCAAAACCCATTGATTATGATTGAATTAACCAATATTATTTATATGCAAACAATAATTTTCACGAGATTCTAACACCGACAAACATACCCTATCTAGGTTAAAGTTGGCCAATACTATCATTATAAGCTTCAAGAGTTAGAATTTAAAATCATTCGGCTATGAGTTTGTTATTTAATGTAAAATTTTACTATAAAAATAAGAAAAAAATTCCACGCATGATGTGTCGGTGTAGATATATATAATGGATCCAACAACTTTATCATACCAAATAAGACTAGCGTACACATCACATGTTTATTATACAAAATAATGAACTTCTATTTTATTTTTTTTCATTTTATACCCATTCTTGAGTGTTTTAATAAATCAGTGTATTCTCTGAAAAAAATCAATCATACGAAACATGAAAATATAAGACCAATAGTTTAACTCATTTTGGTAATTAAGGGCCATTTAGATGGTCTTCATAAGCTACTTGTTTTAGAAGAAATATATAAGTAGAATTGAATAATTCAAAAATGTATGTATCGAACTTACAGCTAGATGAACAGCATTTATGAGACTGACTGTGACTACGATATATGTTGATTTTAATTCTCTTTTGATGGGTTTATACGGCATCCTACATGGCTGACTTATCCACGTACGCGTCAATATTTTTTTCGTTATCTATTTCTCATTAAATCGAAGCTTCTTAGCACCATCGTCTATCGCTAATTACGAAACATAATTAAATAACGTGTACATTGTTTTGATTGGTGGATGATTTATTTCCATTTATTATTGAAGTTCACATAATGTTGACCCCAAAAGAGAAACACAAATTGGCTTTATGTATGTATTTGAATATGTTTTTTGCCGGCATATATTGACGTACTTAAATACAGTATTAGATATAAATAAATATTCTGAAACCGTCAAACACAATTTTATATATTTAAGGAAAATTCAGAAGCATTCTTATTCCTCGGTTGATTACTCTACTCATTTACTTTTAACGAATATACTTAACTAAATATCTAAAATATATAAGTTTGAATAAAAAGAGAAAATTACTATACTCCCTCTGTTTCAGATTTTCAATGCAAATGTTTTTTAAAATTTCCAGTTTTATTTCTATTGTTTAATTAAGGGTAAAACGAAAAATTTAATTGTTTTTCTTAATAAGTGTATAGAATCCTTAAACTACATTTAAATTGAAACAGAGGGAGTATGTAGCTTGTAGAAATATATACCGTGATCTATATATGTATATACATATATTGCATTTATCTATTATTGTACTTCATAAAATCAAATTCTCCCTCCAATATTATATTTCATAAACTAAGAACTTTAAGCATATAGATAAACTTCTTTTTAATGAAGATATTGATAATAAAAAAATGAAATTATACATAAAAATCCATGCAGATAGTGTACAAGAGAGATTCACAAAAAGAGAGTTTGAATTTCTTGTGAGAACACATAAACACAACAAAAGAAACTCTATTTGTTATTCTTGTTTCTTAGCTTAGAAAATAGTGAGATGGTGATTGTCTTATACTACAAAGGATTTTATGTAACCCAAGGCTTTGAAAGGGGTCGAAATAATCTTTAATGAAAGTGTTCTCGTGCGCGATTCAATCATAATCCAGTTCTCCGTGGTTTACTCCCAATTTTTACAACAAGCTTAAAGAGTATTCTCTAGGAATAATGAGGAGTGTATATGTGCGAGATATGACTTCAAAGTTTGGAAAGTTGGATAAGTTAGAAAGAGTAGATTTTCAGAGATGGCAAAAAAAAAAAAGATGCATTTCTTTCTCACGACGCTCAATGTGGTGTATGTTCTAAGTATGCCAATGCCCAACATATCAGAGAATGTCGAGAACGAATCCGTGGAGGAGACAAGGAAGCTACTGAAATGGGAGAACGATGAGTACATATGTCATGATCATATTCTAAACAATATGTCGGATCATCTCTTTGATGTCTATCAGAGTGTCAAATCCGCAAAAGATTTATGGGTTGCACTAGAATCGAAGTACATGGCCGAGGAAGCTTATAGTAAGAAGTTGTGAGTAATTTTAATAATTACATGATGTTTGATTCTAGACCAGTTATGGAGCAATACAATGAATTGTTTCGCATCTTAGGACAGTTTGCCAAATACAAATGAAGATGGATGAATCCATCTCAGTGTCGAGTATAATCAACAAATTACCACCTGCGTGAAAGTATTTTAAACATATGTTGAAACACAAAATGGAAGATTTTTCCCTTGAACAACTCGATAGCCATTTGCGTATAAAAGATTCTCTAAGGGCGTAAGAGGGAGTGAAACCCAAAGAGGCTGAAATTTCTTCAATCAATATGATGGAAAAAAATGGGAGTTCTAAGATGAAAAATAAGGAAAAGAAACGCTATTTCCATACTAACACCAACATTGGATCGAACAAAAGGCTTAAGAGTGTTTGTTGGTTTTGTAGCAAGCCTGGTCACTTAAGACATGATTGTCAAGTTGTAAAGAATAAGAATAGAATTAGAAAAACTGTTCAGAACAAGTGTCTAAGGACCAAGGTCTGGTCTCTCATGAAGGTCAGCTTTTCGTTTTTGATTCATATTCAAAGGTGAATTATGTATCGAAAATTGTTGAGGCATTTTATGTGCAAGATGATGAGGTAACATGGTGGATTGACTCGGGTGAAAGAACACATGTTTGCCAGGATCATGGCTGGTTTAAGACGTATAAGCCGGTTCAAAATAGGTTCGTACTTTATATGGACAACAAGTCAACCACACTTATCCTAGGCCATGGAAAAGTGGTGTTAGAGTTTTGTTTTGGGAAGACTTTGATCTTGATGATGTATTTTATGTACCCGGAATTAAGAAAATTTTATTCTCTGGAAGTGTTTTAAACAAGTGTGGATTCAAACAAGTGTATGAGTTGGATAAGTATATCTTTTTAAAGTGAGGTGTCTTTATTGGATTTGGATATTTCTGTAATGGTATGTTTATACTTAATATTAATAAAGTTGTTAATTCAATTTACATGACATGTTCTAGCAAAAATGATACTCCCTCCGTTTCACAAAGAGTGTCGTTTTGAGGTTTTATTTTTGTTTCACAAAGAGTGTCGTTTTGTATTTTCAATGCAGATGTTTAGTAAAATTTCCAGTTTTGTCTCTACTGATTTAATGTATTAACCAATTAAAATACTTATATAGTATATTAATTGATGGTAAAATAGAAAATTTAATAGTTTTCTTAATATGTGTGAGAAAACCTTAAACGACACTCTTTGTGAAACAGAGGGAGTACTTTTTTGTGGCATGTAATATTAGGACATGTGCATTATAATTGAATGATTAAAATATCTTAAGAAGGATTAAATTCAAGTTTAGACATGAATATAGAGAAGTGTAAAACTTCCATGTTGACAAAGATAGTTAGACAAGCGTTTAAGAGCATTAAAAATAATTATGTGGTGTCTGAACTTATACATAGTGTTTTATGTGACTTGCATGTAATACCATTTTTAGGAAACAAGAAATATTTCATCACATTCATTGATGATTATTCTTGTTATTGTTATGTGTATTTATTACATGCTAAAGATGAGGCCCTATATAAGTTTAAGGTTTATAAAACTGAGGTTGACTTGCAACATAATGACTTGATTAAAAAATTATGCACCGAAAGAGGTGGTGAATATTATGATCCTGCATTTTTCAGTCTTTAAGCATTATACATGAGAGTACGGCTCCGTACACACCACAACAAAATAGTGTATCCTAGAGGAAACATCGAGTTCTAAAAGAAATGGTTACTTCCATGTTGTCCTACTCGCAATTGAGTGAAGGAATTTGGGGTGCAGCCATGTTGGTGGCTTGTTATTTATTAAATAGGGTACCTAACAAAAGGAACAAGGTTACCCCATATGAGCTTTGGTAGAAAAAAAGACCAAACTTGAATTATCTTCGAGTTTGGGCTGTAGGGTCAAGGATTAAAACTTTTGGAGAAATAGGTATTGATTGCATCTTTATTGGATATGCCGAGCATTTTAAGGCTTATAGGTTTTATGTCACAGAACCTAATGATTCCATACCGGTTCACATCGTAATTGAATCAAGAGATGCAATATTTGATGAAAAGCGTTTCTCATCCATACCTAGACCAAAAAAATTGATTTCTAAATCAAGTGGGACTAAGGAAGGAGACGGTGCAATCGTAACATCTAATGAGTCACCTATGCTTCGTAGAAGTAAGTGACGAAGGATTAAAAAATAATTTGGTCCAGATTTTCAAATTTATTTGGTTGGAGGATCAAGAGATGGAATTGGTTTCCAATTGTAAGCCTTTGGACTGCAAATGGATCTTCCCAAAGAAGATGAAAGTCGACGGAACAATCGAAAAGTTTAAAGCTCGTTTGGATATCCAAGGCTTTTTAAAAAAAAGGAAGCCATTGATTATTTCGATAAGTATGCTCCACTTGTTAGGATCTCTTCTATAAGGTTATGAATTGGTTTGACAGCCATTCATAACATTGTGATCTACCAAATGGATCTCAAGAAAACATTCTTGAACGGTGTTTTGGAAGAAGAGGTGTATATGAAACAATCTGAAGGGTTTATTATGCCTGGTAATGAGCATAAGGTGTGTAAGTTGGTAAATTCATTGTATGGGTTGAAGCAAGCACCTAAACAGTGGCATCAAAGATTTGATGAGGTTGTTTTGTCAAATGAATTCAAGTGGAGTCAATCAAACAAGTTCTTATATAGCAAATTTGATGAGATCGGAAATGGAGTGATCATTTGCTTATATGTTGATGAAAAGTTGATCTTTGGTACCGAGCTTAGACAAGTGAAGCTTACAAAAGCATTTTTGTTATCAAGTTTTAAGATGAAAGACATGGGGGAGGTGGATGTGATATTTGGAATTTGGATCAAACGTTTGAATAAAGGATTATCTTTAATGCAATCTCATTACATTGAGAAAGTGCTTAAGAAGTTCAATTGTGAGAATTTTTCTCCAATGAGCACTCCCATCTATGCAAGTGTGAAACTTATGTCTAATATGGGACAAGCAGTATCACAACTTAAGTACTCGCAAGTAATTGGCTGCAAATGTATTTCACGACGAGCACTAGACTGGATATTGCTTATGCAGTAAGAAAGTCGAGTAGATACACTAGTAATCCTAGTACTCAACATTGACAAGCTATAATACAATTGTTCAAGTACTTGAAAGAAACCATAAATTATGGTTTATCGTATGTTGGATTTCCTTTGGTCTTCGAAGGATATTTAGATGCAAGTTGGATCACCAACATAGAAGATCATACTTCTACAAGTGGTTGGGTGTTTTACCTTGGGGGAGGTGTCATTTTAAGGGCATCTAAGAACCAAACTTGTATTACAAGTTCGACTATGGAATCAAAATTTGTAGAGTGAGCGGCTGCGGGAAAAGAGGCGGATTGGCTAAGAAACTAAGTCTCCGAAATTCCATTGTGGCCGAAACCGGATTCACCCATTTCTATCCATTGTGATAGTCAAGCTACTTTGGCTAAGCCTTATAGCCAAATGTATAATGGTAAGTCTTGACGCTTGGGCGTTAGACACAGCGCGATACATGAGTTGATCTCTCGTGGGATAATTACCTTTGAGTTCATTCGGTCTCAACAAAATCTAGTTGATCATTTAATAAAAGATTAGCTAGGGGCTTGTTGCTAAAGTCGGCTAAAAGGATGGGATTAAAGCCCATTTGAAATCTTTAGTGATGGGATATCCAATGCCCCACTAATATGACATTAGAGGCTGAATTCAATGTGAAAGGCTCTCAGTTAAGGATTGAAGAACATGTTTCATATCATTTTAAGGTATGTGTTTGGACCCACAAGAATAGAAAGGTTGAAGTCTACTTCTTATTAGATATTTTGAAAAATGTATATTGCGAGTGCACGAGTAAAATATCTACCTATACAAGTGTGAGGTGTAGCCGCTTCAAAAATTTTGGACATGGTTTTTGTATACACTCGTGAACAGATTGGACACATGGGTAATAATAGTGTCTGGTATAAACACTTAGAGTAGTGTGAAAATTTGTGTGTATTATCTTAATGTGCTCAAAATGAGCTGAAGGATTCTATCTGTAGGACATCATGATTCTCAGACATTTGGAATGTGTAATATCACTAAGACGTAAATTCAATAGTTACGACATTTACATTTATGCATAAGTGATATGATCCTGAGTAGCATCATGGAGGAGCAGCTTGAACCGATACATATTGTTGAGAATGAACGTGAAGGAAAGCTTGTAGCTGAGGAAATGCACGATCTGTTTGGTACAAAGTTCATCAAGGATGATTACTCAAGTGGGTATGTGACCCATTTGTACTCTTTTTCCCTTACCTTTGGTTTTGTCCCAATGGGTTTTCCAAGGAAGATTTTTAATGAGGCAAGTGGGCTCACATTTCTTCAATCCCATCTTGTTGTAATCATGTATTGCCCAACAACAAATCCAATCATGATCCCAGGCCCAACAACAACATGATTTTCAAGAAGAAGAAGACTAAGGGGCTAACTTTCTGAATTCAAACTTCAGATTAAATGCTGCCACCAAGTTCTACATTACCAAAGCACTTCTCTCTCTCCCTTCTCTTTAGTGGACGTTTTTGTGTGTGTGTGACTCTTAGGGTTTATGTTTTTCTATTTATACTCTTGTATCTCTTTTCTGAACTTCATCCTGGATTGGATCATCAAAAATCAATCAAACTCTTTTCCTAAAAAAATCTCAGAATTATTTCTTATGGTCTTATGATCGATTGTTGTTTCTACAACATCTCTATTGTTCCATCTATCTCTCTTGTGAATGTGTTGCTTGTCTCTCCAAGCTACTCTCTACGTTCTACACTCTCAAAACCAGAAGTGGATTCCGCACACATCGGTCTCTATCCAACTCTCACACTAGCTTCTTTGAGCGAGTCCTAGGGAAATCGTATCAAGTGGTATCAAAGCACTCCTAGAAGTTTTGGTAATCTCGTTCCTTATCTATCATTTTGTGTCTGTTCATCTTCTCTTGCAGATCTGTTGTATTCAAGTGTTTTGATCTGTGTTCTATTTTATGTTCGATTGTCTAGTGTGTTGTCTTAGTTTGTTTCAAGTTCTGCTGATTTGTTTCTAGAATTTGCCTCTTCAGTTTTTGTGTGAATTTTGTTTTCGTGAGAACTTGTTACTGGTTTTGTTTTGCTTTCTCATTCGCAGGTGATGAGACAACAAGGAGAAGAGCTGCATCAGAGAATCGATCGGTGATATATCATGGTTTTTACCTGTTTTTAGCCATGATATAAGTCCTTTTTGTTGAGTCTTTTCTTTAGTTTTAGAGTCTTTCTTGCTTAGCTTAATTCATATTCCTGAATCTATTGAGTGTCATCTTGAGTCCTTGTGGATTGACCCCTAGAATACTATAGCGACTGCTTAGATACTTTAGGGTATTAGATTTGAGCATATCAATCGGCTACAAGAAGGATCTACTCCGAGGAGAACTCAAGAAAGAAACATCAATCCAGTTCGTAACCAAAGGCAGCCCAGCCCGTACACGATGATGATAATGTTTCTTCTCAAGGCAGTCCAAGGCGTGAAAGAGGAGCAAGGGAACGAACTGATGATGACATGAAAAGCATGAAACTGAAAGTTCCTCCTTTTCATGGTAAGAATGATCCAGATGCGTACTTGGAATTCAGATCTCAAGATGGTGAAACTAGCTGCAACAGAGTTCTATGGCTATGCCATCAACTGGTGGGATCAGATCACTACAAGCCGCAAACGCAATAGGGAGCCACCTGTTGATACTTGGAATGAGTTGAAAACACTCATGAGGAAGTGTTTTGTTCCTAGTCACTATCACAGGGAGCTGCACCAAAAGCTAAGACGCTTGACTCAAGGAAACAATAGCGTAGAGGACTATTTTCAAGAGATGGAATCTCTAATGATCAAGGCTGATATTTTTGAAGATGATGAAGCAACCATTGTTAGGTTCTTTATTGGGCTAAACCGAGATATTCAAGATAGAGTGGAGATGCAAAGCTATGCTGATCTAGAGGAGATATATCACAAATCTATTCTTGTCGAGCAACAGACCAAAAGAAAGGGATCAAGATCAACTTTTGGAAGTGGTTCAACTTCGGCTAGGCCTAGCTATGTCAAAGAAGAAAAGGCTGAAGTTGAGCCTAAAGTGTTTTTAAAACCATTCCCTACCAGTTCAGACTCCAAGGGAAAAATGGAAGCTACAACCAGATCTCGTGAGACTATTTGCTGCAAGTGTCAAGGAAGATGACACATCGCTAGTGCATGTCCTAATAAGACAGTTCTGATTCTCTTAGACAATGGTGAGTACGAATCAGAAGACAAAAAGGAGATCTCAGATTCAAATGAAGGACATGAGGAGTATGCTGTTAAAGGAGACCTTTTAATGGTGAAAAAAATACTTAACGTGCAAGCTAAGACAGAGGAAGAAGCACAAAGAGAAAATCTGTTTCACAGTAGATGTCATGTGCAAGACAAAGTATGCAGTCTCATAATCGATGGAGGAAGCTGTACCAATGTGGCAAGTGAATACATGGTTAACAAGCTTGGTCTGACCGTGAAGAAGCATCCAAAGCCATACAATATGCATTGGCTCAATGATGAAGGTGAAATGCGAGTGAATAGCCAAGTAACGGTTTCTCTAACCATTGGAAAATACGAAGATGATGTGCTGTGTGATGTTCTACCTATGGGAGCAAGTCACATTCTTTTGGGAAGACTATGGCAGTATGATAGAAGAGTGACTCATGATGGCTCTACCAACAAGTACTCTTTCGAGTTCAAAGGCAGAAAACACACTCTAGTTCCAATGACAGCATTCGAGATTTATCAAGATCAAAAGAAGAAGGGAAAGAAAGTTGAGAGCAACCCTTATAAGCAATCAAATTTCCTTGCTAAGGCTAGTAATATCCATCAAACTCTTCGTTCTCGATCATTTAGTCCTCAATCTGTAGATAACGAAACTTTGTTGGGTTTATCTAATACTACACCGGAGCTACCGAGTGGAAGATCTCTTGTTTTGCAGGATTATAAGAATGACTACTCAAAAGAAAATAAAAAGAACATGCTTCTCAACAAAAAAGATGAATTTGTTCGTTCTCATGAACCTTTAGAAGAGATTAGTCAGAGAAAAATCCAGTTTGGACAACTTGATTTCATCTGTCCTCCGAACGACTCATCCGAAGGCCATATCTTCACCAAGAGTCTTACGTTAAGAGAACATCTAAATGATCAAACCACTACTGGAAAAGGTAAGTTCTCTCATTCTAACATGAATCTTAAGACTGATGGTTGTGTTCCTTTGTTATTTAAACATACAAGTTATGTTTTGCTTCAACAAAAACAAATCAGATCCATTGGAGTTCAAGTAGGACAAGAAGGAGAACTAAGAGAGGAAGCGAATGTTAAACTTATGGAGTTTAACCATTCTAAACATGTATACACTAGAGAGCACGCCACACTTCAAACTCCAGCACAGCTCACTTCCAAAACCGACAATACAAACTTGCAAGGTAAGTATACTCCAAACTCAAGTTCTAATGGTTATAACTTAGCTTTGTTCTTAACAGATGGTTCTGATTTGAGGACAAATCATTTTCAACTGGGAAGGATGATATGATCATGAGTAGCATCATGGAGGAGCAGCTTGAACCGGTACATATTGTTGAGAATGAACGTGAAGGAAAGCTTGTAGCTGAGGAAATGCACGATCTGTTTGGTACAAAGTTCATCAAAGATGATTACTCAAGTGGGTATGTGACCCATTTGTACTCTTTTTCCCTTACCTTTGGTTTTTTCCCAATGGGTTTTCCAAGGAATGTTTTTAATGAGGCAAGTGGGCTCACATTTCTTCAATCCCATCTTGTTGTAATCATGCCTTGCCCAACAAAAATTCTAATCATGATCCCAGGCCCAACAACAACATGATTTTCAAGAAGAAGAAGACTAAGGGGCTAACTTTCTGAATTCAAACTTCAGATTAAATGTTGCCACCAAGTTCCACATTACCAAAGCACTTCTCTCTCTCCCTTCTCTTTAATGGACGTTTGTGTGTGTGTGTGACCCTTAGGGTTTATGTTTTTCTATTTATACTCTTGTATCTCTTTTCTGAACTTCATCCTGGATTGGATCATCAAAAATCAATCAAACTCTTTTCCTAAAAAAATCTCAGAATTATTTCTTATGGTCTTATGATCGATTGTTGTTTCTACAACATCTCTAATGTTCCATCTATCTCTCTTGTGAACGTGTTGCTTGTCTCTCCAAGCCACTCTCTACGTTCTACACTCTCAAAACCAGAAGTGGATTCGGCACACTTTGGTCTCTATCCAACTCTCACACCAGCTTCTTTGAGCGAGTCCTAGAGAAATCGTATCAATAAGTTTGGTTTATGTGTTTGATGTTGTGAATAAAAGATTACACTTAAATGGGAGAAGAATGTTAGAAATTTAAGTATAATAAAAGGTTATATTATAAACCATTGGGTCTATTGGTTTATGGACACATTTTAAACCATTGTAACTATTGGTTTAAGTGAACCTTTTAACCATTGTAACTATTGGTCTATGAGTACATTTTTAACACAATCATTGGAACACTATAAAACCCTGGTTTTTTGTGCATCAAATCAGAAGTAAAGAGAAAGAAAGAGAGATTCACAAAAAGAAGGTTTGAGAGAAATCTCTTGTGAAAACACATAAACACCAAAAAAGAAACTCTATTTGTTATTCTTGTTTTTTAGCGTAGACCAAGAGTGAGACGGTAATTGTCTTATCATACAAGAGATTTCGTTTAACCCAAGGCTTTGAAAGGGGTCAAATGGCCTTTAGTAAAGATGCTCTCCTACTCTATTCAATCCTAATTCAAGTTCCTCATTGTTTACTCCTAATTTTTACAATAATTTTTACTAAATCTGAGGAGTTACGCGGAGAGATTCTTAATCTAGAAAGTGAAAAGTGATCAGGTAGCTAGCTTCTTGTTTGATTCATGGTCACCGTTAGGGGGCTCTTTTAAATTGCTGGACAAAATTGGTCTTCGGTAACTCAGACTCTCCCGTACGGCTGATGCATGTGACTCTAACGAATGAATACAACTGATATATCATGGTTTTTACCCGTTTGTAACCGTGATATAAGTCCTTTTATTGAGTCTTTTGAGTATTTTTAGAGTCTTTCAGAGTCTTTTCATGAATTAGGCACAATTAGAGCTAAATTGGATTTATCGAAGCTTCTGAAGCAGTTCGGAGCTTAAGCAGTTCGGAGACTGAAGCTCAGTATCGATCGACACCATCATCCGGAAGAAACACGACTGAAGATCCTAGTATCGATCGATACCATTTATGGTGTCGGTCGATACCGATAGTCAGAACGCACATTCTTCAGAAGACCCTAAAAGAAACAGAAGATTTCATTATTTTTGCAATGAACTCCGAAGCGTGTTTTAGTTATAAAATTAGGTTTTTCTGCCTCTTAAAGGCAGACATTGATTTTTGCAGATAGAGTATTCTTGCCATAGAGTTTTGGGAGAAGAACCTTGAACCCTCTTTGTATTCTTACTCTATTTTGCTTTTATGATATCTATTTTATTCAGGATGTTTGTTTCATTCACCATGTCTGAGTAGATTCCTTGTTAAGTTTAAGGTTATTCAAGGGTATTTGATGAATTGTTAAATTAGATAAATTGTTAGAAAAATCTATAGAGTTCTTCACCTAGACTTGAGATTAATGCCTATTCTAGCGTCGCGAACTAGAATCTGATTTTAGGTTGATTAATTGACACGAAAGTGTAATTAGTTTCCTGAGCTAGTGTTTGGTGAGCAAAAGACCTATTCGCAAAGAAATTTGGTTTAGGATTTTGTGAACAACTGAACTTAATCGTTAATGCTTGTTTGAATTTATAGAATTTGCAAAGAAATTTGGAATTCAAGGTTTAGACATAGATAGTCTACGCAACGACAGTTGGTTTACTTTAAATATGTGTTTCAAGTTCAAGAACAGTGCTTATTTTATTCCTGACATTTTATTTGATTGACAATTTTGATCTCCCTGTGAATTTCCTTAGGCCTAGCGTTTTCCTCACTGATTTTACTACTTGATTTTAATTGTTATTTTGTTATTTTCGACTACATTCATTTAGCTTAGCTTAATTCATATTCTGGTATTTATTTTGTGACAATCTTGAGTCCTTGTGGTTCGACCCCTAGAATACTACAGCTACTGCTTAGATACTTTAGGGTATTATATTTGAGCATATCAAATTTTGGCGCCGTTGCCGGGGACTCTAATTTCTCCATTAGATTTCGGTTTAGAATTTCGACTAAGTTGTTGAGCATCGATCGATACCCTTCAGGTATCGATCGATACTCATTTTAATTCCTGTTACTTACGCGATTTAATTTCTGTGTTTCAGTTGTATGCAACATCGTGAGACCAGAAGAAGCAAAAACAAGCAGTTGACCAATCTATCTAACAAAGAGCTAGCTTATTTAGAGCGGACGATCAGAAAGCAAAAGAAATAAGCAGAGATAAACAATCCAATTGTGCTCGCTCGTGATGAAGCTGGGGTTTTGAGAGATCAGGAAGGTCACCTGTGTGACGAGCAAGGACAGAGGCTTGATGCAGAAGAAAATGTTGTTGTCCCTGCACCGGTAGCTAATGAGATTATCCCACCAGCTGTGCGTGGGAATGTTGGGAATGCTCTGGTCAATCGCGCCAAAACGCTTGGGGAGTACAACAGACCGGACCAGTTCTATGCCAATCGGTCTGCGATTCGTATTCCCACTTTTCAGAGGAACGACTTTGAGCTGAAGCCTGCATACTACACTCTTGTAGGCTAGCACCCTTTTCATGGTCTTTCTCACGAGCATCCCATGGATCATATCGAGAGGTTCTAAGATTTGGTCACCAGTATCAAGTACAATGGAGTGCCCAATGAGTTCCTCTTCTGTAAGCTCTTCCCATACTCTCTTGGTGGAGATGCAGCTTACTGGTTGAAGCAGTTGCCTCCTGGTTCTCTGACTACTTGGGAGGAGACTAAGAATGCGTTCCTGAACAATTTCTATGATGATGCGAGATCCGAAGAGCTCAGGAACAAGATCTCCCAATTTTCTCAGGGAGCAACTGAGGCATTCAAGGCTGCTTGGGTTCGATTTCGGTCTTATCAAAGGGATTGTTCTCACCACGGTTTCTCACAAGTTTAGTTATTTGGTATCTTCTTTAGAGGGATTGATTGGAGGTATCAGATGGCTTTGGACGCTGCACGCAATGGAAATTTCAACACGAGGTATCCTGAAGATGGTTACATACTGATTGAGAACTTGGCATCTAGCAACAGCACCAAGAATGCCGACTACGAGCGAAAGAACCACAATGGGAACGTCAACGAACTGCAGATTGCTGAGGTACATGCGAAGCTGGATTCGGTTCATAATTTGTTGATGGGCAAGCAGCAGAAGGCAGTGCATTTTGCTGAAGAAGTCGAGAACGTAGATGAAGGTGAAGCAGAGGATGTCAACTACATTGGTGGCAAATGATTTCAGAATTCATCATACAACCGCGGTTTCACCAACAACTCCCAGAGAGGAGGATTCAAGTCTGACTTTAAGTCTGCGAATTTCGGAGCAAACTCCTTTGCTCAGAAACCATTCCAGAATAATGAGTACACTCGCACCTATGGAAACTCATCCTACCAAACCCCACCTCCCAAGACTCAGGAAATCAAAGTTGAATCCATGCTTGAGCAAATTCTTGAGGGGCAGCAGAAAATGGCTGTCGATTTCAATGGAAAGATGGATGCCTTGTACACTGACCTGAACAGAAAAATCGAAGCTCGTAACATTCATCAGAAGAAGCTGGAAACTCAAGTTGCCCTAACTGCAGAAACAGTTAAGAGACAAGATGGCTTCCTTCCAGGAAAAACGGTCAATCCAAGGGAACATGTTCACGCCATCACCTTGAGGAGTGGAAGAGAGGTCAATCCAGGGATGAAGAAAACCTATCCTGCAAAGCAGCTCGTCGATCTTGCTGGAGACGACGACGATGAAATTCCTGGAATTACACCAGTATCGATCGACACTCACCCAGTGTCAGTCGATACCAACCACCATCGATCGACATCTGTTCAATGTTCTGCAGGACCAGTTGCACAACCACAAGCATCGGTCGATACTCACCCAGTGTCGATCGATACCAGTCCAGACAGTGAGAGGAAGCAGTCCACAGGAAACATTGGGAGAGTCTAGGTACCTAAGATACCTTTCCCTCGACCCCTTCCCAAGACTAATAAAGAAATAGAAGAGGCCAGATGCAAAGCAATGCTAGAAAAGTTGGTTGTTGAACTTCCGTTCGTCGACGCTATCATGACTTCACCAGCTTTCAGAAGGTATATCAAGCGGATGGTGTCAAGTAATGTGAATCTTGGGGAAGGAGTACTGAGAATCACTCACGAGTGCAGTGCGATTCTTCTCAACAAGATCCCAAAAAAACTGCCAGACCCTGGAAGTTTTGTATTGGATTGCACAATCTTCACTGAGAGGTTTGAATGCTCCCTCTGCGATCTCGGTTCCAGTGTAAACCTCATGCCATACTCGGTAGCTAAGAGAATGGAGATGACAGACTTCACACCTACTAGGATATCCCTAGTTCTTGCTGATCGCTCAGTCCGATTTCCCAAAGGATTACTCGAGGACGTTCCAATTATGATCGGAGACTGCTTAGTTCCGACTGATTTCATAGTCCTAGAGTATGATGCTGAACCAAGAGATCCATTGATCTTGGGCAGACCTTTCCTAGCCGCAACAGGCGCCCTGATTGATTGCAAGAATGGGAGAATATCCCTTAACATTGGTGATTTGATCATGACCTTCAACATGGAAAAGATGATGAAAAAGCCAACCATAGATGGGCAGACATTCTTCATCGATACCTTCAGTGATATATCAAATGAGTACTTCATGCGTCTACACCCTGAGAACCCATTGGAGAGAGCACTGGCTTGTTCGGCTGAAACAGAGAGAGATTCCAGTGAGATTGCTACTGGGTACGCCATGGTCCTTGACAGCAGTGCTGAAGCATCAATCGATACCACCGAAAGCATCGATCGACACCAACTGTTTTTACCCAGGGAGCTGGCTGTCTCTCGTGCCAGATCTGATTCGTTTGGCGATTGGAGTGAGGAGAGCGCTCCGAAACTCGATCTTAAACCACTCCCCGCCAATCTGAGGTATGTTTTTCTTGGCCCTAACTCCACATATCCTGTGATTGTTAATTCCTCTTTAAAAAACGCAGAGATTGCCTTACTGCTGAGCAAACTGCGCAAGTATCGCAAAGCTCTCGACTATTCTCTTCATGACATTTCAGGTATATCAACAGATCTGTGCATGCATCGGATTCATTTGGAGGATGAGTCGAAGAAAGAGATCAGAGAAGGCTTAACCGGAATCTGAAGGAAGTTGTAAAGAAAGAGATCATGAAACTTCTGGAAGCAGGAATCATCTATGCCATCTCTAACAGCAATTAGGTCAGTCCAGTTCACGTCGTACCTAAGAAAGAAGGATTCACAGGGGTAAAGAACGAGAAAGATGAGTTGATTCCGACAAGAACGATCATTGGGCACCGCATGTGTATTGATTACATGAAGTTAAATGCAGCTACAAGGAAAGACCACTTCCCATTGCCATTCATCGATCAAATGCTGGAAAGGTTGGTAAGTCACCCATACTACTACTTCCTGGATGGATACTCAGGCTTTTTCCAGATCCCGATACATCCAGATGATCAGGAGAAGACGACGTTTACATGTCCCTACGGTACGTTCGCTTACTGGAGAATGTCGTTTGGATTACGTAACGCTCCAGCCACCTTCCAGAGATGTATGATGTCAATTTTCTCAAATATGATCGAAGAGTTCATGGAGGTATTTATGGATGACTATTCAGTTTATGGGTCTTCGTTTAAAGGCTGCCTATAAAACTTATGCAAGGTACTTCAGCGATGTGAAGAGAAACATTTAGTTCTGAACTGGGAGAAGTGTCACTTTATGGTCCAACAGGGCATCGTTTTGGGACACAAGGTTTCTAAGGCTGGAATCGAAGTTGATAAGGCTAAGATTCATGTTATGACAAGCCTCCTTCCACCAACATCTGTTAAGGATATTCGTAGTTTCCTTGGTCACGCCGTTTTCTATTGCAGATTCATTCAGGATTTCTCCAAGTTAGCTCGTCCACTTACTGCTCTTTTCTGTAAGGATGTCAACTTCGATTTTACACCAGAGTGTCTAGTCGCATTCGAATAGATCAAAAAGGCGTTAGTAACTGCTCCTATTGTTCAGCTACCAGATTGGAACCTCCCCTTTGTGATCATGTGCGATGCGAGCAATTTCGCAGTTGGGTCATTTTTGGGACAGAGGAAGGACAAGAAGCTTCATGTCATATACTACGCCAGCAAAACACTGGATGAAGCTCAAAAGAACTACAACACTACAGAGAAGGAGTTACTTGCTGTTGTTTTCTCTTTTGAGAAATTTCGTTCTTATCTGATTAGGAGTAAGGTGATCGTTCATACAGACCATACTGCTCTCAAGTACATGTTGCAGAAGAAGGATCTGAAACCTCGCTTATGCCGTTGGGTTCTACTGCTCCAAGGTTTCGACATCGAGATTAAAGTTAAGAAAGGAGTGGAGAATAGAGTTGCAGACAATCTCTCACGAATGAGGATCGATGAAACCGTGCCTATTGATGATTCTTTACCTGAGGAGAGGATTTATTTCATCGAAATTGGAATTCGACACAACTCTGCTACGATTCTGCCAGTGAAAAACGCAAGCATCGATCAACACTCTCACGAGATCTTGCAATCTCCCCGTGTCCAAAATGTCAGCATCGATCGACACTCATTCAGTGTCGGTCGATACCAGCTATTTTCCAGTGCTGTTTCGACTGCAGATCACTCTTCTGCTGAGGAATCTTTGGCTGTCACCACTCCTACTGAGCCTTGGTATGCTGACATAGCTAATTATCTTGTTGCAGATTACGAACCAAAGCATCTCAAGAAGTATGCTAAGAAGAAATTTTTGCGAGATGTCAGACGTTTCTTTTGGGATGAACCATACATGTACAAGCCCTGTTCTGATGGGATTTACAGAAGATGTATAGCTGAGACCGAAGTGCCAGAAGTTCTGTATCACTGCCATGGATCTTAGTATGCTGGGCACTTCGCCACATTCAAAACGGTTTCTAAGGTTCTGCAAGCTGGTTTCTGGTGGCCTACACTGTTCAAAGATGTTCACGCTTTTATCTCACATTGCGATGTGTATCACAGGAGAGGAAAGATCAGCAAGCGACATGAGATGCCACAGAACTTCATCCTCGAAGTCGAAGTTTTCGATTGCTGTGGCATTGATTTTATGGGACAGTTTCCTCCATCGTGATAGAACAGGTACATCTTGGTCGCTGTCCATTACGTCTCCAAATGGGTAGAAGCGATTGCTAGTCCTACCAACGACTCTTTCGTAGTTCTAAAACTGTTTAAGACCATTATCTTACCTCGATTTGGAGTACCTCGAGTTGTTATAAGTGATGGTGGCACTCACTTTATCAACAAAATCTTCGAAAAGCTGCTAAGGAAGTACGTCGTGCATCATCGCGTCACCACACCTTATCACCCTCAGACCAGTCGAGGTCTCCAATAGACAGATCAAGGAGATTCTGGAGAAGACAGTCGGCACTACACGAAAAGACTGGGCAGTGAAGCTCGACGACGCTTTTTAGGCTTACCGGACCACGTTCAAGACACCTCTCGGCACCACGCCATTCCATTTGTTGTACGGGAAAGCATGTCATCTTCCGGTTGAGATCGAGCACAAAGCAGCCTGGGCTACCAAATTGATGAATTTCGACATCAAGACTGATGCTCAAAGGCGATTGGTTCAACTAAATTAGCTGGATGAGATCAGACAACTCGCCTACGAAAACTCCAAGTTGTACAAGGAAAGGACTAAAGCCTATCACGACAAGAAGATCCTTTCTCGCCACTTTGAACCAAATGACCAGGTACTTCTGTATAACTCTCATTTACAGTTATTTCCTGGGAAATTGCGTTCTCGTTGGTCAGGTCCCTTCACAATCAAGGCAGTTCGTCCACACGGTGCAGTCGTGTTGGTAAATGCTGAGGGAAAAGAGTTCACTGTCAATGGATAGCGGGAGAAACACTATTGGGCGAATGCCACCATTCCAAATGGCCACATAATGCCTCTGGCTGAACCACCAGCTGCCTAAATGATCCCAATGTCAAGCTAAGGACATTAAACAAGCGCTAGGTGGGAGGCAACCCACTGGTGAGTCTGTACATAAGTTTTTCCTTTCATTTTCTTTTTTTGTTTTTGTTTTGTGTCTTCACGTGAACAAGGTTCAGACGACAAGCATCGATCGACACCCAGGTAGTATCGATCGATACCAAGACCATAGAAAAACTGTGCTATCATGACGCGAGCATCGATCGATACCATTTACAGTATCGGTCGATACCCAGAACCCAAGTAAGTTTTTCTATAAAACCCTCGGGTTTTCTTCTTCATTTCCTCACTCCTCCATCGATCGACGCCGCCGCTCCATTCGATTCTCTCTCACCATTTCTTCATTTCTTAACCGTTTTGTTCGATTTTAAATCCAATTCCACTCGGATTTTTGCCCTTATTATCATCCTACCATTCACTCTTTCGATCTATAAGGTAATGCACTCGAAACCGTAACTCTTGGATTCGTTGGCAGGTTTGGAATATTGTGATTTCTGTTTACTCTGTTTTGATTTCTTGCACTGTCTCCTTTCGTGATTAGCTCTAGAGGAATGGGACACGAAATTATAGGGATGAATTAACTTGCGCAATTCGTTAATGTGTTGTGATGATTGAGTTGGAATATGATGCATCTGTTGATATCTGTTGAATTGCTCATCTGCTCTTATGCGATATCTGTATGACGTTGTAGTAATTTGGTATTGGCCTTGTTTTAATTCACAGATTTCTCCCCGTAAGAAAGCACGACACTCGGAAGCATCTGGCTCTAACCCTCCACGCCGTGAGTTCAGTCTCCAGGACGAGGTGGAAGCTTTATGTGGATCGTTCTAGCATGCCGGCATCGTGACAGCTGTTCTGACCAGAGATCGGTACCGAGTTCTGAAGGGAGGTTTCATAGAAAACACGAGTCCTCAGAGTTTTCTAGAGGTCCACATTAGTGACCTGAGAGCTGCACCACACCGCTCACCACCTCCCTCAGCCACTATTGTTGCTGCTAGGCCTCCCTGGCCCAAGCTGGAAGGGAAGAGGATTATCCCGAGGCGTGATTGGGCAAGTTTGCCCAAAGAGGAGACCAAGAACGACGCCTGCATTTATAGGCCTATTGCCGAAGAGTGGGACGACTACGACACGTTGTTCTACAACGAGTGGCTGCGTGTTGCTGTGTTCCCTACGTGCTTCATCGATCCTCACACCATGCGCTGTCTGGGTATCGCAGTGGAGCTCTCCGCCATGCTCGATAAGATCGGTTTGGGGACATTATACTCGCGGTAGTACGATCTTTACCCCGACCTTGTTCGCCAGTTCCTCGCTACAGCACGAGTCTACTACAGGGACGAGGTCCACCGCAATGCTTTGGAAGGCACTCTAACCTTCCTGATTCGAGGGATCCGTTACAGGCTACCAAACCTCGACCTCAGTGACATCTACGGTTTCGACCACGATCTCTAGCAGGTAGCTCTGCCTCCTCGGTTTCATGATGTGCAGGTCTTCTGGAGACACATCGGTCTCGGAGCATACCACTCCAAGACTACGACACAGATGGACGTTCGCCTTCCCACTCTTCGTTGCATCGTCCGTATTCTGAGCAACACTCTCCTTTGCAAGATGGAGCCGAACAAGTTGAGGATATCGGAGGTGATCCTACTATACAAGGCTGTCGGTGACCTCATCCCTGAGGATAGATTTGAGTGGCCCGAGTTGAACCTCGCGGTCAACATGGGCGCCGTCTTTGCGCACTACCTGGTCTCTCTCAAGACCAAGCCATTCTCTGGACGCAAGTACTCCTCTGCGCGGAAGACCGAGTCGGTTGGCAGCCTCCTCACTCACATCTTCGAGCATTTCGGCATCTCCACTTCAGAGTGCTCGATTGTCACCGCTCGCTCTCTCATGGATGAGCAGCATATGCAGCACATGCGTTGGCTGAAGCCAACCTGCCGTTGGTGTCTTCCTACGACCGACGGTGAGCTCTTTGTGTACCTGCCCAACCGAGCTCTGACCACCATTTAAGACCGACGGTAAGCTTCGATTTGATCCAGATCCTAGCTTGCTTTTGGTTGCTCCGGCTACACGTGTACGCGCTCCGCCCCGCCTCCCATCCACTCCGACTGATGCTGATGCCACACCCGCAGCTGACTTTGCTGGAAGTAAGCCCTGCCGTTCACAGCGCCACCAGACATGTGCTCTTGCCCCTTCATTCCCTCCACCACCGGATCTGCCGATGGAGACCGCCTCCTTTCAGCAGTACATCGTAGAGAGCTTACAGAGCATTTGGGCCACTGTTTCTCGTTGCCTCTGCATGTCATCTACGGATGCCCACTCCTCCACACCCGGCCCTTCATCCCGCTACGCTGTCTCCGACACTGATGATTCCGATGACTAGACTCTGTTTCTTGGGTTTCACGATTTCCCTTTCCTTATTCTTTTTCTTTTGTTTGTCTTTCATTTTGAACTATTTTATCTCATTGTCAGTACTCTTTGAAATTGTGGCTATCTTATGATTCTGTTGCTTCTAACTTGTGCTCTAGTGATCTAACAATGCTTCATCTAACATTTGGCTCTCTGGACACGGTTTTGGGCATCAGTTTCACGACACAAGATTTTAGTATCGATCGACACACTGTTGGTATCGGTCGATACTCATCCAGAATTGGTCGATACCTGTTAATACATCGATCGATACCCATAAATCACACACGGTACCTTTGTAAAACCTTCTAGCCACTCTGTTCTTTTGCTTTCTTTTGCCTTCTCTAGGCTAGATGACACTGGGGGCAGTGTTGTTTAAGTCTGGGGGAGGTAGTTATTGACATTGTGTTTGTTTTTCTTAGAGTCAGTTATTTTTGAGTCAGAATTTTTTTTCTTTAGTCAAAATTTGTTTGCTTGAATCCATTGCTCTGACTTTGTTTTTAAGTAACCTGTGTTATAGAATCAGCTCTAAGATCGACTAATGAAAAATCCAAAGACTGACCAGTTGACTAGAATACACCCATGTCTCCATCAGATTTCTTCTAAATCTTGAGCCTAATTTTGCTTTTCATTTCTGAGGTTGGTGTTCACTGAACTTGATTCATCATTCATATCTGACAAAGGAACCCATGTGTTTAAAAATTATGTTATACCTCTCCCTTGACACACGCTGATACAAAAAAAAATGCATGAAAGATGAGATGATTTCCGCCGAGTAGAGGGCTAGGAACACTTCCTGTGATCCTATTTTTCTATTTGGATAAGGAATGATCACACAAAGGTTTGAAGCGAGGGGTATGAACATTTCCCGAGACCCCGTTATTCACCTAAGACATTTGATACTTTGAGAGGGGAGAACCGGGGATTCAGTGGCAATTACCATCAATACTCGCGTCTCAAACCTTGATTTGTATATGCGAAGCTTAATCCAAAATCAAGAGCATAAAAAGAGAAAAGTCTGGGGGAGAGGAAAACAATACCAAAGTATGAAACTTGGGTGGTTCCTTGGTCATGATATCGCATAAGAAAGAATCTAGAAGGCTCTTGAAGGATTTAGTATGTTGATGTTGGGAGATAATGTGTGGAATCTGGGAAGTTGCGAATGTCTGTGGTTAGATCCGAAATTGATTAGGTGACATCTGGGAGCTTGGAAAAGGGGTCACTACAATGTTTCAAGAACAGGTGAGTCTTCGTGTTTTTCAAACCTCTTTCTCTAGTTTTGTTTTCTGTTTGCTTGAGGGCAAGCAAAGACTAAGTCTGGGGGAGTTGATATATCATGGTTTTTACCCGTTTATAACCATGATATAAGTCCTTTTATTGAGTCTTTGGAGTATTTTTAGAGTCTTTCATAGTCTTTTCAGGAATTAGGCGCAATTGGAGCTAAATTGGATTTATCGAAGCTTCTGAAGCAGTTCGGAGCTGAAGCAGTTCGGAGCTGAAGCAGTTCGGAGCTGAAGCAGTTCGGAGGCTGAAGCAGTTCGGAGACTGAAGCTCAGTATCGATCGACACCCATGCAGTGTCGATCGACACCATCATCCGGAAGAAACACGACTGAAGATCCTAGTATCGATCGATACCATTTATGGTGTCGGTCGATACCGATAGTCAGAACGCACATTCTTCAGAAGACCCGAAGAAGAAACAGAAGATTTCCTTATTTTTGCAATGAACTCCAAAGCGTGTTTTAGTTATAAAATTAAGTTTTTCTGCCTCTTAAAGGTAGACATTGATTCTAGGAGATAGAGTATTCCTGCAATAGAGTTTTGGGAGAAGAACCTTGAACCCTCTTTGTATTCTTACTCTATTTTGCTTTTATGATATCTATTTTATTCAGGATGTTTGTTTCATTCACAATGTCTGAGTAGATTCCTTGTTAGGTTTAGGGTTATTCAAGGGTATTTGATGAATTGTTAAATTAGATAAATTGTTAGGAAAATCTATAGAGTTCTTCACCTAGACTTGAGATTAATGCCTATTCTAGCGTCGCGAACTAGAATCTGATTTTAGGTTGATTAATTGACACGAGAGTGTGATTAGTTTCCTGAGCTAGTGTTTGGTGAGCAAAAGACCTATTCGCAAAGAAATTTGGTTTAGGATTTTGTGAACAATCGAACTTAATCGTTAATGCTTGTTTGAATTTATAGAATTTGCAAAGAAATTTGGAATTCTAGGTTTAGACATAGATAGTCTACGCAACGACAGTTGGTTTACTTTAAATTTGTGTTTCAAGTTCAAGAACAGTGCTTATTTTATTCCTGACATTTTATTTGATTGACAATTCTGATCTCCCTGCGAATTTCCCTAGGCCTAGCGTTTTCCTCACTGATTATACTACTTGATTTTAATTGTTATTTTGTTATTTTCGACTACATTCATTTAGCTTAGCTTAATTCATATTCTGATTTTTATTGAGTGACAATTTTGAGTCCTTGTGGTTCGACCTCTACTACAGCTACTGCTTAGACACTTTAGGGTATTATATTTGAGCATATCAACAACTAAACCTGCACACTTTCCTTACAACCACTACTCTGCCGTCTAGCTCCCAAACTAAAGACATATACAACTGTATTGTTGAGGGAAGAAGCGTTGACCATGTTTAAGCTGGCCTAACATGGGAATTATTAAGGTATCATAAAAATAAAGTGACATGGTCCAATGCTATTTTGTTTAAAGGGGTGACACTAAGATACTCCTTCATGATGTGGATTGCCTAGCTGAACAGGCTACCCACTCGGGTAACACTTGCTTCAAGATGATTGATATGGTGGAAACTGTAAGTGTGGTAAGTTGGTAAATTGTGGTTTTTGCTTCTTGTTGTTTGAGAAGAAAAAAAAAATTTCTTACTAACACAAAAAAACAAATCTACCTAGATCAATGGCATAAGGACACACGGTGTAATTAAACAAGGATTTGGAATGGGTTAAAAAAAAACTAATATTTGTTGAGTGTTACGTTTTACCCCAAATTAATATCACAAATGTACGATAACATCGATGTAGTATTTAATTATCGAAACTACATGGACCAAACAAATACACTTTGAATTATAATAATTAAAATCTAGATAGAAGAAGATATAAGATTTTTTTTTCTTTTTTAATAATGAAAATAAATAAAGTAAAAGCAATATATAGATAGATTGGGTGATAAGGAATCTTATAGGGTTTCTAAACAAGCATACATAATTGTGAGAAAGCATTAACACATTCTCAAACTCAATAATAAACGTTAGTTACCCCAATCTTTTAGTGATAGCTACTAAGCTAAACAATACTAACAAAAACTCTCGTTTATTATTAAAATTAATAGCAAGCATTAAGCAGAGTGATTTTGAAGGTGGAACTTTATGCAATCCGCCATACGGGGGAGTATCTTGACTCCTACTACCCCTCCTTTCCGAAAAATTGATTGAGTCTTTGTCTAAGCGAGTTTTCTAGGCCTGGTGACCTGGCCACTTCTATTGCTTGATAAGTTCACAAGGCTTCTAGCAACTCATGTTGTCTAGAGGTACCATGATCACCTAGACCACATTCCAATATTTCATTGCAACTCCCGTTGTCGAGAAATATCTAAAGGCATATCCAGACTCAAAGACTCTAACTTGGTAACTAATTTGTTAAAATAAGAACAACAATATGCAAAATTCAAATCTTTATGATTCAAACTACAACCTCAGAGATCATAAACTTATCATTGATTACTTATCAAACCAAGAACAAAGTTAATAAGAAATCAAGAACGAACAAAACCAAGAACAAAGATACAAATATTTATTTGAGATGTGATATAAAGTTAAATATAATGATAAGCCTAATTAGAGATAATCAGAGACAAAGAACAAAGCCCATTTGCATTATTATGTTTGTTTCCATGATTACAAAGAACAAAACAACATAGATTACAAAGAACAAAACAACATTATCAAAGCTGCTTTATCTTTCTAGCCAAAGTATTTTGCAAGGGATGTGCTTAAAAGGTAGACTTTTCTTTGCTTTGCTAGGTAAACAAAACCAGAGACAAATCAACTAATTTGAGACAAAAGACTTGGACTGAAGAAAACCAAGAGCGAAGCGAGACATGATTTTCACGAAATCATCAATGTGAAACTCAAGCAAAAAAAAAAAAATCCTATTAATAATAACAGTTTCTAACAATTATTAGAATCATATAAAATTTCTAATCGCAACAAATATCAACCACAACCAGAGACAAAACAACAGAGGCAAAGGTTTATATTTTTATCATATAATTGAAATTCAAGTTTTTTAAAAAAATACAGTCTTAAGTCCCGTTTAGTTTGAAAACTTTGTATTAAAATAACATATATATATATATATATATATATGACCATAATGTAAAAGACACATTTTATGATTATTGTTTTCATATTTGACGTAAATAACATAATCAACATTGTGACATAAGTAACATAGTTAATTAGTAGGGTTCTTCGTCATATGGTTTCTTCATAAGAAGACGACAAATTACACCGAAATTCATCTTATGGTTCTACATATCCGACATCATAATCGAGGTTTATTGCGTTTACTCCCTGTACAAAATTTTTGAGTACGAAATCTTCAATTGTAGTCATCAATACAACATCATCATTTTCTCTTTGCAAAACAGTCAGTCCTTTTTTTCATATTCCCCTGAAATGTTTCCCCTCGGATTCACTTTTACAACATTGAGCCACAACTGCTTTGGTTTCTTTGTGTATGGGTACGAAATTTAACAAACTTGATCCGCTTGCGAAGCTGTTTACAATATCAAATATATAAGTATAAATATAAAAATATATATATATATACACAAATACGTATCTAGAATAAATGGTTCGTATTTATTGTATTTTCTCGATGAAAGAACGTCTACAACGCCACCATAGCTCCTCCAAGTGCCTCTACCTATAACAAGGTCATACAAATTACACTTCAAAAGTGTGATTCTCAAATTGACCATCCCCTCGTACTCGATTTCTATGATATCAGTTAACACTACAAGAAAACAGGCTATTTGCGACGGAATTATTCCGTCGCAAAAACGCGGTGGAATTGCGAGGAAAATATCCCTCGCAATTTGCGAGGAATTTGCAATGAAATACCCTCCTATTTGCGATACCTTTGCGAAGACTTTGCACGGGTAACGTGTTTCTATCGCAATGTCCTCGCAAATTTGCGACGGATTTGCGATGGTTAGTAAAAATGGGTAGAAAATTAGGTGAAACACGTTTTAAATGTTGTACCTAATTATTGCGAGGGCCGGTTTCCTCGCAAATACGTCGCAAATTATACGCAATTCCATAGCAATTCTCTCGCAAAATTTTACAAAAAATCTATAAATACCGTAACGTGAGATCTCTCATTTCACAACAAAAAAAAACTAGCTTACAAAAAAAAATCTGAGAAAATACTAAAAAAAAAAAAAA